>BQNB010078929.1:0-23673 GCA_026074375.1 Tanacetum coccineum | reverse complement strand
AGCAATAAAGTGGGGAGACGAATATGGCTTTGTCATTCGCCCGTGTTTGGTTGGAGTAACCTTTGAATCTATGAGGATCGACCAGTGATTAGGTAGATTCAATTTAAGAAGAATCTCATTGACAGGATTTCCAACTAAAGTATCGAATCTTTCTAACACATGTGTATCAGATTTATCAAACTCAGCATGTTCTCATTATCAGAACATCTCAAAGCAGACAGCACGATAAGAGTGAATCAGCGAGTTACTATCTCACCGATGAAAATAAAAAATTGATTTGAAAATCAATTGACGTGTCACTTGCTAAAGTGGTTATGTGACACATCGAGAGTGTTAATCATTTCAAAATTCATCATCAATCGTCAATTCATAACCTGGAACAAGTTTGATTCTTATAGAATCACACCATCGTTTCTTTCCAGTTGTCACAAGTTTGATTCATAAAGAATCGTACAAGTCACCTACCATGAGCTTGTTTGATGTTGGCTCAAGCAGGATTTCCATCTTCATTGTGAATGATATCACTCGGATGTTCTAGCTAAATCACAAGGATAATGCGTAGGACTCTTAATATACATCTTGTTATTCACATTGTGTGATTTAGCAAGCTTAATTTGACAAGTGTCCTAATGAGATTTATGGATGATCTCTTTTGGCTCTAGACTCAATAGTGCACTTTGGTTTTAGTGATCGGAGGCTGGAGCTGACTGCCACCTTTTCAATATCAACTAACTCGGAGTGAGAAAGTCGATAGAAATACGTGTAATCTCCGTGAGAAATGAAACAAGAGTCTGTTGAGAGACCTTGAGTGGTGATAGGTCTTCGTTTTATCTTGAATCAAACATATCGATCATGAAAGCATAGAGAGAATAGTAGAGGATAACAAGTATTCAAATTTCAAATGATATTAAAATAGAGGGAAAATGGAAGAGTTAGTTATACAGCCATTAATCTCTCTCTTTTCCTCCTTCCTCCCGTTGTTGATTAACCCCATTTTTATAAATAATTTATATATATTATTTTTTTTATCCCCCCCCCCCCCCCCCCCCCCCCCCCCCCCCCCCCCCCCCCCCCCCCCCCCCCCCCCCTTTTTTTTTATCTTGTTGAGAGAGATTAATGGTCTTGTAAACTAAATCTTATTTTCACTCTATTTTTAATATCATTTGAAGAAATTGATATACTTGTTATCCTTACTATTCTCACTCTCTATTGAGTTTCATGATCGATATTGTGTGTAAGCATGTCAGATAGAATAAGACGAGATAACCTAGTCACCACTCATAGGATTCGAATAGCAACAGAACATCTCTCGTTGTTGCGCATTTGTTCAGCACTGTGTAGCGCTACATACAGCTAATTACATTATTATATCCCCCACTGCCTCTGATGAAATTTCCGTATACGTCTTAAATAGTGATAAGATGATAACAGGTGTGCACAGCTCTCGCTAATCATCAGCCATCGCGTCTCACTAAATTTTGTGATCAATCAGATGCACTCATTACTAGATCGATCTGTCTGTTGCTCGTGGAGAGATAATCCATCTATCTCCATGTACTGTCATTGGAGACATCTGTATGCTCAAATGTCTAATGCGCTAGGTCAAAATGTGAATAACAAGGTAACATATTATGTGTCCTACGCATTATCTTGAGATTTTGCCAGAAACATCTCGAGTGATTTCATTTACTATGGAGATGGAAATCCTGCTTGAGCTAAAACATCAAACATAGCTATTATGTAGGTGGACTTGTTCGATTCTATATGAATCAAAATTGTGACAACTGGAAAGAAAATGATGGTGACGATTCTATAAGATCAAACTTGGTTTCCAGGTTATGAATTGATGATTGCTGATGAATTTTTGAAATGATTAGGCTCTTCCGGTATGCTCACAAAACCACTTTAGCAAGTCGACTTGTCGATTGATTTTCAATCAATTTTTTATTTCATCGGTGAGATAGTAAACGCTGGTTCACTCATATAATTGCTGTCTGCTTTGAGAATGTCTCCGATAATGAGACAGCAAGTACGATTTGAATCTAATACATATGTGTTAGAAAGATTTAATACTTTAGAGAAATCCCTGTCAAGGAAGATTCTTCTTAAATTGAATCTATCTGATCACAGGTCAATCCTCACGGATTTGAAGGTTACTCCAACCAAACACGGGCGAATGACAAAGCCATATTCGTCCCCCTGCTTTATTGCTAACTGTTTTATTTTAGGAATATTTAAAGATGGTGATGGAGGTACCTGATTCCAGATGACTCACAAGATTCATTGCCACATGCTCATACCCTACCGGCAAATATAAAGACATCATGAAAGCTCAAGTACATGTTTCAAGACTTCTGCTACTCTGATACCGTACGTCTTTCTTGTAGTGACGAAGTATTAAAGTCCAAAGAATTTCAAAGAAGTTTCCGTCACTCTGATACTGAATGTCTTTCTCGAAGTGACGAAGTGTTAAAGTTAAAGAACTTCAAGAAAGATGCATCATTAAAGCTTTCAAGCTATCAAATCAAGAAAGGTATGAGCATGTCGGTCCAAAAGTCACGAGTTCACAAGATTGCAAAGTTTACAAGATGGCGAAAAGAGATTATGCTTGGTTGATGATCTCAAGGTGCTTAAGATCACATATTCACATAAAAGTCAAGATAAAGGAACAAGCTCAAGCCTAAAGTCAATGATCACTACGCAAAGAAGCAAGACAAAGATAAAATATACACAAAAGGACTCAAGATCATGAGAGAAGCTTCAACGATTAATGATCACAGGTCAAAGAGAGAATCTATTTGATCACCCCTTAGGGGGAGATTGTTAGAAATGCAGAAAGTGTTGATCATTTATGAGATCTCAATGATCGTCCCTTAGGGAGAGTGTTAGGAATTCAGTTTTTAGTGAAGTGACGATCATTATCGATCTCACGAGCCTTTGTAATAGTTAGACAATTTTATGTAATAGTTAAGAAGCTAACTGGGCCAAAGATACATAGTAAGCCTATAACACAAGCCCATGGCCAGTTATGCTAGGCATATATAAACCCTCTTCACACATGAAGAAGGTGTTGGTTATTCATTTGTCATATTTCACTTAAGCTAATATTATCATTTTTCTTTCTCTCTCTAAGTGTTCATTCAAACATCTTTCTCACTCTAAAACTCTAAGTGAATCATTCCATACTTGTGTTAAGATATTCTACAATTGGTATCAGAGCTATGAGGTGTTTGTGAAGGTTTTTTGTACGTTGTTCTATTCGTTTTAGTCGTGTGTTTTGGTTTGAATCATCAAAAAAGTTTTCACTTTTTTAAGGGTTTAAAAACCATAAAGCTTTAAACTTTCTTTCTTATTTATCTTAGTTTAGATTAGAAGTACAAGAAAATCTTTCAAAAACTATAAAAAATATCATCTTTTTGAGTCTTTTTAGTTAAAAAGAGGGTTTTACCAAGAATCTGATTTCATTTTTTGTATCAAAACGTTAAAGTTTGTGTTTTTAAGGTTATTATTGTCTTAGATAGTAAGAGTCAAGTAAAATTGGGTAAAAACGTTAAAAAGTGTGTCTTTTTAAGATTTTTGATTTTTGAGTTTTGAAGTTCTTCAGGCGATTTATACATTTAGTCAGGTGATTTATACGTAGCAAATTGGTCAGGCGATTTATACGAGTTGTTCAGGCGATTTATACTTAGCAAATTGGTTAGTCAATTTATACGAGTTGTTCAGGCTATTTATACGTAGCAAATTGGTCAGGCGATTTATACGAGTTGTTCAGGCGATTTATACGTAGCAAATTGGTCAGCGATTTTTTACGAGTGTTCGGCGATCTATACGATAGCAAATTGTAAGGAAATTTATCGAGTTTGCCAAAGGAGATTTATACACTCTGTTTTAACAAAGGCGATTTATACATCCATTTTTGTAAAGGGGATTATTTATACATTCCTTTTGTGAAGGCGATTTATACGTGTATATTTGCAAGGGCGATTTATACGTTTTTCAAGGAAGAACTATACACGTTTTATTAGGTGAATTATATGGTTGTTCTTTGATTTGTAAAATCTCGTAAAAACTTGATTTCCTAGTTTTATTAAGAATTGTAAAATCCTGTATATTTCGAAAGACTCAACTTCATTAATCAAACCTCACTTTAACACAACAACCTCCAATCACTGTTTGATCATTTTGATCTTATCACATTGAAATGGATTCAATTATTTCACTTCTATAAAAGGGAATACTCTTGCCGAGTACTGACCACTCTCCGGTGATGACAATATCACCTATGTTGGACAAAGACCTGTATGATTCTTGGAAAATTCGAATGGAATTATACATGTAAAATAGAGAACACAGAAGAATGATACTTGAATCAGTTGAACATGGTCCTCTTATTTGGCCTACGGTTGAAGAGAACAGTGTGATCAGAACAAAGAAATATGCTGAATTATCTGCTGCTGAGAAAATTCAAGCTGATTGTGATATTAAAGCTACCAATATCATTCTTCAAGGTCTTCCTGCTGATATCTATTCACTTGTAAATCATGATAGAGTTGCTAAAGATTTATGGGAGAGAGTTCAATTACTGATGCAAGGTACTTCTTTGACAAAGCAGGAAAGAGAGTGTAAGCTGTATAATGCTTTTGATAAGTTTACTCACATCAAGGGGGAATCACTTCATATGTATTACTTGAGATTTACTCAGCTGATCAATGATATGAATATCTACAAGATGAAAAATGGTAGCACAATTCAAGTTATTACCAAGTCATTAACAGTCTTCCACCTGAATGGAGTAAGTTTGTGACGAATGTCAAACTAGTTAAAATATTTACTTCTTTCTCTCTCTAAGTGTTCATCCAACCATCTTTCTCTCTCTAAAACTCTAAGTGAATCATTCTATACATGTGTTAAGATATTTTACAAATACTCCTACACTTGGGATTTGCTTGTCCTCAAGCAAATGGGCTTTTCTACCTAGACAATAGCAGTATGAGGGTCATTTAACCTACTCTTCAAAGTATTTTATAACACAACCTTCTAGACCTCATAATTAAAAGCACTGAAAGTATATACTAGCACCTCACATAAGTGTTTGGGCATTTTTCTACTTTTATCTCGGGTTTTTAATAAATAGATAAACTAATGGAAATAGAAAATCAACATTCATTACCTGTCATAGCCATTTTAATTACCATAGCTTGGTAAATCGAGATCAAAACACTCCACCGCTAAGGGCGCAAGTATTATCTCATTACTATCTAAGAGGTCTTAAAGGGTTGTGGGATGTAGGTGTAAGATAACATATAATAGAAACAGAAACGGATAGGGATACATTTGGGTGACTTTGGGTGAATTTGGAGTGGAAGGGTTAGCTAATTATTTATACGAATACACGCTGGTATGGTTGCTAAGCCAAGATTCGGATGAAGATATGAAAACTCTTACTCAAACTCTACTCAATCTTTTCTTTTTCTTTTCTATTTTTCTCTCCCACATCCTCCTCTTTTTTTGAATTGAATTAATACATTACTTGGGCTTATAGATGAACCCGACACTTGTATTTTTACATAATTTACAAGAAAAATATTCTATGAACCGATTTGGGTGGATAACATAACAGTGGAGCTTATTGAGCTCTATTGGGGGTAATAAATTACTTCTTCCCCAATTCTTCAAAAGATGAATACTACCATGAATCCTAATCGTCCCAAAACAATATTTACAAGGATAAGGACTTAGAAATCGTGCACTCGATAATTAACTTGGGTTAAAACAATAACGTACTAAAGGTGAGTACATACAAGGTAGGCTAAGGCAATTTAGGTGTAACGATTGTTTAAGGGTGAAAATGCTCTTCATTAATAGTCTGGCTTAACCAGAAAATTTTGAGAGAACCGTGAAAAAATGGATAATGCTTGGCAGGGTTGTACGAGGGGTTATCCTGCACTAAAAAATGAGTGCATGGCACGAGGGTGTGAGTTAGTTATATGATTGTCGTGACCATCATAACAATTCTAGATTTAAACATGGGTTAATCCCTAATGCCTCTTATCAAGCAAATTCCTAATATACCAATATGCAGTCTCGGGTTGCATCACAAAAAACAAGTTCTAGAAATTAATATCTAACCGGTATATCATATGCTTTCACAACCGATCTCATTGTTCCAGAAAAAGGTGACCTAAGATCATACGTCCACAATACGTAAACACAACGGATTAGAACACATATGTCTGAATTAGAACACTAAATTCGAAATTTCCAAAGGTTAGATCATCTTGGGTATCATATAATGGATACCCGAATTCCTATAGATCTAAAGGCGAACTTCACATTTTTAGGTGGAATTTCTGGAGGGGTTTTTTGATGCCTAGTCATACACATTCCTATCCGTGAGACGCTATTAATACTCAGTTTTTGTCGGTATGTGTCATAATTTTTTTAATTTTGGGTCAAAATTACCTTTTTATGCTATGTTTTGATATATTACCTATCATTTTAAGGACAACGTAAATGGCAATTGAAGGAATAGTTTCTAAGGCTTATTTTCTCCTCTACACTTAAGTTGAACATTGTCCCCAATGTTCTATAAAAGTACCTGTAAAAACAAATAAATGGATAAGAAAACAAGTAAGAGAAACTAGTACTCCCCTAGTTTGCTCAATAATGGAGAAGAAACATTCGATAACTGGTTACGAAATATACAAGTTCAGTGATGGGACATTGACACGTATTTTGGAAGCACTAGATTACAGAGTCAAGGAATTCAAGGTCAAGCGGCTCAATCCGGGTATGAAGCGATTCTGGACTGAAAAGGATGTGCCAAGGAGCAAAGAGTTCATAGCGGCAATTGAAAGGCGACTGAAGACGAGAAGGATCTACCAGAATCTGGAATGCTTTGTTGGTGGACGTGTTCGTGATATTGACTACAGACTTCTTCAGAGAACGGAATGATATCGTCATTCCAATTAAAAGGTCAATATCATGTGTTTTATATTGTAGACTTTGTGCATTATTTAGTTGTGTAGTTATCAGTGTTATGTGTCAGTTTATGAATTTTTCATGAGTTTCTCGTTAAACTCTAAATCATTTATAAAATCATCATAACTGACACTAACAGAATCCCTCATCAATTGAGGAGGAGCATATATAGGTTCCAATTGATCTATTAAGACTCAAGCAGGTACTCCTCCTTCCTTGTGCCAAACAATTTTGATTACCGACGCACTTGTTGAGGGGGAGCGTTTCTAAAATAATAAAAATAATAAAAATAATCAAGATACAATGACTTTGATATCTATATCACAAGTACCTTGATTGATTTTTTAATTGGTTTTATGGCGAAGTGAACTGTACCAAAAGACCGACCATGTACTTACTTTATTAGAGTTATAAGGAGGGTAAGGTTAGGTACATGTTCCCATGATCCCGCCAGAGCCGGAGGGATCTACCTAGGGACAATCCACTAGTTAGTGTAGAAGTCCTTAGGTATGATTACAAAAGGAGTAATGTGAGAATAAGGGAATAGTGCGGACTGAGATGGAGCTAGTACTGGAACACACCCAACAAGGTACTAGTAAAGAAGTCTCGGTAAGCACTGAAGGGGTTGAAGAATTAAAAAGAAATGTTAAGATAAAGGGTGAAAAGAAAGCAGCCCCCCTTTGACATTAGGCAGAAACCGGGTCACTACATATGCTGTCAGAATTACATGGTTGATTGCTGACATTGAAGACAAGTATCATGGACCCAGTGATATGCTGCACAACCCTTCCTAGCCACTCAAGATCCCTCAAAGGATTCTTGTTTCATTTCTCACGGAGATCAACGCATTTCTATCGTCTATCTCACTCCGAGTTAGACGATATTGAAAAGGTGGCACTCTGCTCCAGCCTCCGACTACTAAAAACCAATTGTGCATGATTGAGTCTAGAGCCATGAGATCATCCATAAATCTCGTTAGGACGCTAATACAAACTATGCTTGTTCATCACACACTGTGACAACAAGTAAAGATTCTAAGAGTTCTACGCATTATCCTCGAGGTATTGCCAGAACATCCGAGTGATACGAAAGTACTCACAATGAAGATGGAAATCCTTCTAGAGCCAACATCAAACAAGCTCTTGGTATGTGACATGTGAGATCCATTATGGATCAAACTTGTGACAAATGGAAAGCAACGATGGTGCGATTCTTTATGAATCAAACTTGTTCCATGAAGTGAATTGACGAATAGTTTTTGAAAAACCTTTCGATGTGCTCAACAACTGATTTTCGAGCACATTGACTGTGTATATCTTTCAAAACAAATGTATTTCTGATGAAATTTGATTTTATGATATAAAACCGTCGATGTGTCACAAAAACACTTTTCTGAGTGACACACGATTGACTTTCAAATCAATTTTTCATTAATCAGTGGATTTTTAATTCACTGGTTCACTCACTCCGTGCTTTGTCTACTTTGAGACGCTCCAGTTTGAGAATGGCTAGCGCAGCTGCGAAACCCTGTCAAGGAGATTCTTCGGAATTCTACCTGATCACAGGCAGTATTATACTGAATAACGGGGAACCGTGGTTCTTGCAACCTTATTCAACGAAAGTGAACAAAGACACTTTCGTTTGTTTATTACTAACATATACTTGCAGGAATCCCCGACGGTAGCAGCTGATGGCAAGAGACATGTCAATTCACAACCCCATGCTCACACTTAATATTCCTAATCAAAGACATCATGATAACTGAAAGAACTACAATACAGCTTCCGCAACTCTGATGCGTTCTATCATGATCCATAAAAGTGTGAGCATGCCGGTCCGAAGGTCACAACATTACATGGAGGCAATACCACAACAAGGATGATTATGAGATTTACTGTGGCTGATGATCTCAACGAAAGCTCAAAGATCACACAAGTCAAAGGAACTAAGCTCAAAGATCACTACATTATGTACAAAGAAATCAATGCATGAAGAATCAAAGACTACGAGCTGAACACAAGATCAACATTACAGAGCTTAATTTAGTATTTTCTAGGGTGACCTCCCTTAGGGGGAGATTGTTAGATATTAGAAAAAGACTCGGTCACCCCGTGTATTTTACCGTTTATTGTTGCTCGTAGTTAAGTAGTTAATGTATAACATTCGGTAATGGGCCGGGTATTAAACCCAACATGTAAGCCCACTACTAAGGCCTTATGGCCGGTTTTGTTGTTACTATATAAGCCTCTTCCATGCCATGGAAGAGGTGGGTTAGTCATTTACATAATACAAGTTCATTTTCTCTCACTAGAAAGTTCTCTCTCACTTTCTCTCTCTAGAACTTGGCTAATCCACTAGTCATTCGATTGTGTTATGATTTCCAATATCCTACAATTGGTATCAGAGCACATGGGATGATTAGCTAGATTGTGTGTGCGTTTTCTTGGTTAGTTTAGATCAAAAGTTTGGTTTTTGAAGGTTTATAGTCTTGTTCTTGGTTTTCTTTGATCTTGACGTTTGTGATGTTAAAGTTTATGTTTTTATAGTTGCTATAGCCTTCTAGTACCAAGTTGTGGTAAGATCCTCCCATGTGGAGATGGATCCTGCAGGAAGACGTTCAAGCCAATTGCTAGCTTGATCGTCAAGGTCAAGTGAGTCCACAAGTTTAAGGAAATCCTTGAGGTGTTGATTTGGATCCTCGGACCAAAGTCCATAGAATGAGCATCCATTTTGCACCAACCAGATGGTGTCGGATCGAAGAGGTACCACGTTGTTCCCTACGGGGAGCTCAATGGTATTCTTGTAGCCCTCGTGGCTTGGTTTGGAGTAGTCTCCTAGAGTACGGATAGGATTCTCGTCTCCCATGGTGGTTGACAAGAATAGGTTACAGAATAGATAGCACAAAGAAAAGATAGACTATGAGAAAGCTAATATGCAGAAATTAAAGTCTCACTTGAAAGGATTCGAGTGAGTAGAACTAAGTTAAACTATGATCAGAACCTAACTATTCCCTAGGCGACGGCGCCAAAAACTTGATGTGGTCATCGTAGGACTTCTACAAGAAGTTTTACAACTCCCTAGGCAGAGCACCTAATCGTTGTAGTAGTAGTATAGGCAAGACACGGGGGTTGTTATCGTTCACTCGAGGAATAGGTTGGGAAGGCTTGATCACGGTCAAACAAAATTCTAAGGGTTGAGAGAAGATTATTTTTGTGTTTTTGTATTTTATTGAAAGCAAGTAAATCATATATATTTGAGAGGTGGTTGGTTTTAGCTATTAAACTAAATATAATTCTATGCTAATAGTGATAACAATAAGATAAAAGACTGTGTTTATTTAATGATGTATTACTCCTTAGATTGCTTCTTCTAGTGTTGTTGCCTTGTCACCCTTGTAATGATCTGTGTAACTATTTCCTAAGTCATGAACGAATTACACGAACCCTTCGTCTACTTAGTATTCAGCTAGAGCAACGCACACGTAAGGTAGTATGAAGACTATTACATGGCCCCTAGGGGTACACTAAGTGCATGTGAAATACATTAAAAGTAGATTAACCATATTAGGGGGCAAGGTAGTATAAAGACTGTTACCCGATGGTATCCTTTCTACACAATCATGTTTCCCTAGACATATCAACAGCGATACAGACAAAAGCTGATTTTCTAGGGCCTAACATGCACATCCATCCCAAGAAGCAACACCACTAAGATCTACATTCTAGGTTTCATACAATCATTAATAAACACAATAGAAGATTTAGCCGAGCATATTAAAGATAAAGCAAGAGCATAGATAGATCAAACAACACATAGACATATTGAATGATTAAATAAACCTTACTTGATTAAAACATGAGTTGGAGGAAGTACAATAGGGTTTTTAGGCCCTAAATTCGTCCCTAACAGCTGCTAAACGAACTAGGGTTCGTACCCTCTTTTTATTCTAAAGTTACACACTCAAAATCCTAAATTCGGGTTTGTATATATAGGAAAAACGATGTGACGGCATTGCGTTTTAATCGTGACGCCGTCATGAAAGAGAATATTCTAGATAAAGGTTGGATCGTATGCTCTAACTCTGTCGTGGAATCTTGTGACGCCGTCTTGATCTTCGTGGTGATGGCGTCACGTTGTATCTGTGACGCCGTCTCCAGCCACTGTAGAGAATTTCTTAATCAATGTAGGTGTAGGTCCGTAGTCTTGTCCGTTTCTTCTCCAAATGAGCCCCTCACGTGCAATTCTTCCAAATGCCTTCCAAATGAGAAATACCTAAAAAGGAACGATTAAGTACCTATTTTGGGCATAAATGCACGATTTAGGGGGTTAAACGACCCCGAAAAAGTGTATAAAATGACACCTCATCACTGATCAAGGAGCTTATGAGAAAACTTCCCCACGATTATGACTCATGGGAGAGTTTTCTCAAAAAAAATAAAACTCATCCAAGTCCCAAAATCAATGTGAGGCTTGTTTATGTTATTTTTATTTTTATTGTTAACAATTGTTTAGATTTGTAAGTTTATCTAGATGTGTGTGTTTATTTAAATGTGTGTATTATTTAGAGGACTATTTTGACCTACAACCTCACTTAGACAACCTAACTATAGTAGATCCAAAGAACAGAACGATAGTCAGAGACATGGTACGTTAGGGGCTTGAGCACACTTTCGCAACATGGTATCGAGACACCAAATATAAGTACAAGAATAAATGGTTTACTAATAAGTCGGTCGAGCAAATAAGGACTGATCAGCTAGAAGATTGAGAGGGGTGATGAGGCATGGCGGCAGTTGGTCGACTATTGGGTCGATATTGGTCGTCAGTGCAGATCAGAGATCCATTTTGAAAGTCGATTAAAGAATGAAATGTTGTACAATCAAGGATCTAAATCTTTCTGTACAGGACGACTTAATATGTAAGACACTTTATAATTATTATTTTTAATAATATTTTAAAGGTGTTAGATGAGTCGTTATTTTTTTTTAATATTGGTTATTTATATTTCGTTTAAACCAGCATTATAAAGACCTTATTGGGCATTACATGCGTCATAATACGCATGGCGGATGCTTTGAGTCTCAGATTTCCCAACACACGTACTCATCATGTATCCTGGCTTATTGATGGTGCACTAATTACCAAACACCCTTACCGCTGCAGTAGGGGTGTTTGGTAATTGGTGCAACACTTACCAATTACCAAACACCGTTTCGTCATTGTTATATTAACTTTCTTATTTCTTTTAGCTACACATAACCTGCCCTTTCATGATGGATCAAAAAATTCACGATGAAGTCCTTCAAAGTAAAAAATCGTGGGCATATAGCTGGTAAGGTTGGGAAGTTACCGGACATGGGCTCGCGTTTTGGTAGGAGATTACAATATGCCCCAGGCTTGACATCATACACCCATGAACAAGTTAATCAGATGATGAGGGAACATCAGGAGGCATAAGACAGGTTGGCGAGAGAAGCTGAGCAGGCTAGACAAGCAGCTGAAAGTACAAAAAAATCCTTTAGCGATTTTTTAGCTTTCCTTAACACTCAACAAGCAGGTTCTTCTTCACAAGTGTATACCCCTCTAGTGTATTATCCTCCTGCCAGTGTATCCTTTACAAATGTATTATCCCACTCCCTAAGTGTTTTCTCCTGGCCTAAATCAATACCCCTAAGCTATTGCTCATGACCTAGCCAGGTGATGATGAAGAAGGTAATTTTATTGGTGATGGTAGTGATTAGATGCTTCTGACGATGAGTAGGTATTGAGTTTGTAGTTTGTATCAGTATGGACATCGTTTTGTTATTTGTATGCACATATTAGTATTAGATTGTATCGTTATTTTTGAAAACTATGACCTCGTTTGGTGCGTTTAGAATGAATAAATAGATGTATGAATTTGAATATTTTTACTTGCAGCTACTTTGAGTGACGACATGTGTCATCGCTAAAAGTGGGTATCTAATTTTCAGTTCCAACTTCTAGCGACAACACAAGGTGTGGACCTCGGGGATAATCTTTTATTGTTTTAATAATTTATATTTTATATATTTATAAATTTATTTAATAATATAAATATCTTTTTTTAAATTTAATTTTAAAAATACTTTTAGCGACGACGCATGTCGTCACTAAAAGCTTATGGGCGCGACTCGGTCGGTATTTGAGTGAGAATTTGTGTGGGTCCCACTTCTCATCGCTAACAACCTTTGACTTTCGTCGCTGAAAGTTTAGCGATGAGCCTACGAAGACAACCTTTTATCTACGACGTTTTGTCGCCAGAGCTTTTAGCGACGACTTTTTAGACTTTTTGCGACGATTCATATGTCGCAAAGTTTATAAATATTGCCGTGGATGTCACAAAGTTAAATGAAGTTGAAAATAAATGTCATATTAAGTCATTGTTTTGCAAATTTCCCTTGTTATATCTTAAGTTGAGACTTTGCACTTCTTTGAGTTATTAAAATATCACTACGGTTCATGTTGGTTGGAAGTTTGAGAAACAGTTTAATAAACACCTTACCCTACAAGTTTCCATCCAAGAAGCAAAAGAACATGCTTCATGTTTATCCATCATTTTGAAAACTAAGTGTTGTTTAAAATTATTTCATTATCAAAATTAACGTTTATTATAGTGTTGACACACATAATAAACAGTAACTTATATTTAATAGTTTTCTATTCAAATGAACAGTAACTCTATCATTAAATAATCCGATGAACAGAAAGTTAATAATATAATAGTCATCTTTGTTGTGGGTTATCACTCATCAAATCCACCCCCCACTTTTTTTCTACAATATTCTTCCCGTCTTCTTCACCTGCCCAGAAAAAAAACACACACCTCTTTCATCTCTCTCTATCGCCTCTCTTCTCTCTCTCGCTGTACAAAATCCAAAAATACGAAGACGATTGTAGGTATGTGGTTTATGGGTTTACAGTAACATGTGTCAACGTGACTCATCCATTCTACACGTACAAAACCTCTGCACACAATCTCATAGATTAATCCCTCGTCTCTCACCTCACATAGTGTCATGATTCATCAAACCCACAAGCCAAAACCAAAAGGTAGCAGCAACTATTGATTTCTAGCAGCAAAATGAAGATCTACATGAATTTTGCATTCCCATGTATGATGTTAAAATTAATATCGAAAATCATTTTTTCTAACAATTTTGTTGTAGCCTTATTATTTGGGGGCTTTCTTACACAATTTTGGTTTTAGATTTTGATTATGGGTTTGAGTAGTTAGGGTTCTTTGATAGTATTTCTGAGGGTTTTCGTATATATGGGTAATTTATTTGATTTGTGTTCTTTGTGCAGCAGGTACTTATGAACCTAGAAGCTTTTCCGATTCATTGGCCAATAGATCTATAAGGGTCAAAATGGTTTAGGTTCTCATTGCTTTCTGCTGAATGTCCATTAGCAAGATTTTTAGTTAGAGATGCAAATCTCATACAAATAAATGTTAAATTCCATTCTCATTTAGGAAAACTAAATTAGTTCTTGATGAAAACTATATGGGAGATGTCGTTTCATTACAACATTAGTCATGGTGTTATGAACTTAGGAGTAGAGTGTCTAATTGATGCTCACATGTTTTTTGATGAAATGGCTATTAGAAATGCAGGGCTATGAAATTCCACTTAAACTAGACATACCAGAATCGAATACTTTAAATTTTATTATTTTTTAAACGGCCTAAAGGGCCTAACCGTCCTGACCTGAACTGATATGAGGTTTTGAAGCCACGACCTGCTGAATTCTTTGAATAAGTAAAAAACATTATGCTACTTATTCTCCCGGAAAGCCAGTATCTTATCTTTTGTACAATTTTTCTATTGTGATAAGAACAATTTTTTTTACTATTGTTTAGGCTTTTCGGTTGTGGGTAATTAACTAATGTTGAGTTTATTAAAACATGATGTTGTTAGGTTCATCTTATGGATTTTGTTAAGGATAATGGGAAGTGAGTAAGCATGGGATGTAAAAGGGTGAGCATTAGAGAGGGGGATTTTTTGGGCAGTGTGTCCACATTGTGTCGAAGAACTTTGCGTTTAACCATTTTGGAGAAAAGTTGGTGCAAAGAATACCCGGATACATGTCGTTAACAATGCATATTCACAATAGGAGATACTGCACGCGCAATTCCTAATGCTAAGGAGGTATAATTTTTTTCCTATTTGAAAATTCTTACAAAGTTGAATGACTTTAGGTAGTGTATATATTAGCTTAATGTATTCGAAAAAGCTATTAAATACATTGTAGTTGATTGGATAGTTTCACATGGCTTATGACTTTTGTTATAATGTTATAAGCTAGAACAAAGTTTACAGACTTGGTGAAGATTCAGAACAACATTCGCATTATATATTACTTGCTTTATATGTCTTCCAACTTGCTTATTCAAGTTCTCATATACGTATGTTAAATTAAGAGGGTGTTTAGGAGTGTTTCTTAATTTCTTATATGTGTATTTATGCGTAGTTAATCAGTTTCGTGTTTGGAACTATATGCAGGAACCGAGCTATATGCAAAAACAAACCACGTGTAAGTTTTTATTTCATATTGTAACTTTAGTTGGATTTGCTTAAAAACTACAGTTTTAAGTCACCCGCAAGGCTGCAAAACTGCATTTTTATGGGGATTTTTGGGTATGCCTTTTAATGGGTGTTTTAGGACTGCTAAAAACTAATGGTTGTAGACTTGATCACGGCATTCAGACTCATACGAGTCTATGAGGAGAGGGTTCCAATACCTCATGGGCGAGTTTACAACAATATGGGTACTCATATTTTACATTTAATACTTGGTCATAAACTTTTGTAAAAGTAATAAAGGAGGTACCATTTTCATGCCAAATGCAAACTCACTATGCAAGGACTAAGATGATAAACTAACAATATCGATATACCTTCTTTATCGTGATTTAGGGTATGTTTGATTCAGCTTTAAATATCAGTTAAGAAAGATTGTGTATTTGACAAAAAATTAGTTGGTGTGAA
Source organism: Tanacetum coccineum (assembly GCA_026074375.1). Lineage (NCBI taxonomy): Eukaryota > Viridiplantae > Streptophyta > Magnoliopsida > Asterales > Asteraceae > Tanacetum > Tanacetum coccineum. Next base: position 7,684 of record BQNB010078929.1, on the reverse strand, counting down.
AATTTGGTACTAATGGTTGTTTGGATAAAGCTTAGTGTAGGTGCTTAGTAGACTATTGTATTTTGATAAAGCTAATAAGTAATATTGGAAAATCTCTTTTTTACTAAATCTAGATAAGGTTATTTATGAGCGTATTGGCCTATTTGCTAAAGCTCTTTTCTGAGGATTTATTGGAAAATCTTGAGCCAAAAAAAAGAAAGACCGCCTTCAAGATTTTGCACTTATTGAATTGCTTTTTTAGACTGCTTAAGTTTCTTATTTAAAGTGCGCATATGTTCACATATAAGTAGATAATGGTTTCATCCAAACACTAAAAACAACTTTAAAAAAATAGATTAGAACTTGAACAACAAATCTGAAACACCGTATTGTTTACTTTTATTTTTGGAGGTCACAATATTGGACGTTTTGCCCAATTATAGAATTGTGGTCCAATTTGTAGAAATCTTCATCGCATGCGAGTGTGTTTACATAACTTTAGTATTTGTGGTTTCAATTAATATGATTATAATGTCTCGATGCATCGTAAATGTTTAGTTCTAAGAGGCTACTAATTCATGCTCTCACCAATTATGTGTATTTTTTTCCAGGTTTATTAAATTGGTCTAGAAAAGGATCATTAAGCAACTATTTCTAGGCAAAGAAAATGATTCTGGTTAGGATTTGTTATGCCATGACAATCAACAAGGGTCATAGAATTTCTTAAACAAACTACAAGTTGATTAGATGTTTTGATGAACTATACAGTAAGTTTTTAATATTTCTAAGCTCTGTTGGTTTTAAATTTATCTAACAATTCCCCTTTTAGCTATAATATCGAGCTGATTCCACAAACGCACCCCTTTCGGGTCGTTTAAAACCAAACGTACCCTTGCCGTGCCTAGGAAACCAAACGCCCCTATTCGAGTCAAAGTCCAGAAACAACACCCCCTTATTATGAACCTGCCAACCAAATGCATCCTAATTCGATATTAATGTCAAACAAACGCACCCTCGGTGCGGCTGCCAAGGTGGGATGGTCGTGAGGGGTGAGGCTGCCATTTAAAAAAACAGCCCACTTCGGCTGTTTTATTAGAAAACCAAAACACCTCCGGGGTTTCACTTTAAACCCGGCAACAGATATGGCGGCAGCCCACCAAAACCAACCCCATTGGTGGAGGGCCACCCTGCCCAACCAAACGCCCCCTTGTGCGGTGACATCCCCAACCAACACACCCCCTTGGTGGCTGCCACCCAACCAAATGCCCCCTTGTGCGACTAAAACAATTCCAAATGCACCCGATTCGCTGCCAAAACTCAAAACAAACACCCCCTTGGGCTGCCAACCCGAAAACAAACACCCCTAACTGCTTAATAAAACCCCAATACGCACCATTGTCGTTGACCAAACGCCACCACGTGCTGGTGTAAACCACAAAACTAACGCCACCCTTATTGTTCTCTTTACAAAACAATCGCACCTTTTGGGTGGCTGTCGACAACAACAGCCGCACCCTCACCCTTGCGGTTGTTAATAGAACCAACCACGACAACCATTTTCCCCCCCGGCTGTTCCCGGATGTTGGACAGCCAAACTAACTCGAACACGACTCCGCTCGTCAACCAACAACAATCACGGACAACACCTATCCGTTATCCCACAAACCAACACACCCTTGCGGCTGTGAACACTTTAACACCGGACACCTCCTTTCTTGTTGTTACAACACACCGCACCCTTGTGTGATATAGCCGGCACGCACCATTTATTGTTTAACAAACCCAACGCACCCTTCACTGGTGCACCCCACAGATACAAACGCACCCTGATGTGGTTGTGAACCCATACACCAACGCACCATTTCGTATTTATAACAGCCAAACGCACCCTTTGGGGTTGGCTGTTACAACAAAACGTGCCCCATTTTGTTGGTGATGCTATCAAACCAAACGGACCCTAGCTGATACGAAACAACCGCTCATATGTGGTGTCGTTATCAAAACCACACGCACCCTACGGTGCGTCCGGGAACAGCCACTCGAACGGCCCCTATACGCGATGAACCCGCTCTCTAACAAACCACACCCTTGTGGGTGTTTATAACCACCAAACACACCCGTGGCTGGTTGCACAGTGGTGGTGGCGTGGAGTTGGGTCGAGAGATGGAGGTGACATCGGAAGGGTGACAGGGCAGTCGTCTGGAGTGGTGGGTGATGGAAGGAGGATGTGTGGCGGTCGCGTGGAGGAGAGTGAATAGCGTGTGGAATAGTTCGGCTCAGAGACAGCCATATTTTTTTGGTAGTTACGGAAAAACTCCGCCGGAATAAGTTTTCCGGCTGGCGGCGACGATGATGGTGTTGTCGGATGTTAGCAGGGGAAGATGGGAGGGAGGCCGGCAGGTGACAAAAGGTGGTGGACCGTAGGGGGGGGGTGGGGGGACAGGCCGGTGGGGAGGGTGGGAGAGGGAGAGAGAATTCATAAAATGTGTGTGTGTGTTTTTTTATGAAAATGAGAAAAAAAATGTTATAAAGTTTTATATATATAATAAATAACTTTATAATCTTTGTGAACAAGTATAGATAAGTTTTGGGGGTATTAAAAACTACAATTCTTCATTTTCTTTTTGATAAAGCGAGTTCGCGGTTCTCCATTCTGAGCGACTTAACTGATGATTCAACCCTCATCGATACTTGCGTCCTCCCCCACAATTGTTCTCATAATTTTTTGATAAAATGAGTATTCGCTGATAATATTTCATAATATTTTATAATATTTTAATTAAATATCTGTTATTAATTTTGTGTAACACGGTTTATGTCTTGTCGAAAATTAAAAATTGGATATCAACTCGCTGTATATTCGGTTAGCAGCCATCGTTGTAATTAACATGAATGACTAATTTATTTAATATTTATGATGACTAATTTACTTAATATTTTTATTAAATAAATACTGATAATTAAAAACAAATTTAATTATTTTGGGTCGGTACGCGTTGTGTTCAAAAATTTTGCGAGGGCATTTCAGTCACCTTCTGACTGTTTTCAGGTCTCGGGCAAAACTAAAAAGTTGTCTGAAATATCATTTCACATCAATTTGCTTTAGAGTCCGAGTCGTGAATACGTGATTTAGATGATCGTTCTTATAAGTCAAGCCAGATCCTAAAAGTCAACGATTGAAATCGTCATTTAAAAATTCGAAAATTCTCGGATGTTACAGTACCTACCCCTTAAAGAAATCTCGTCCCGAGATTAAATCTGTGTTATCCGCTTAGTGTGACTAGGAACAAGACTTAAGATTTACTAAGCCATTTGAACATGACGCTGATAACTTTATTCAGCAATATCTAATGTTTCGACATTTCTTAATATCCATAAATTTCGGCTAGGTTGACCAGGATATCCAATCCATTAGAATAGGTATCTTAGAGAAACATCATTACAAGGTTTATTGTTGGTATAAGTGCTTTATGAAGCAAACCTCTTAATAGAGAACACATCAAAGGAGAAAGTGTAGTCGCGTGGTTATGTCTATATAAAGTCATAAATGTCTTAAGGCAGAGTCTCGTTTCTGCTATCTGTAATGTTCGATGATTCATATCAACGTGGCTTATGTATGTAAGTACCCAACTTACTTGGCAGTACTAGGATGTATCGCGACCTAAGTCTTCCTACTAGTGGCCCGAAATGAATAGTCCAACTATCTGTTTCGTCGATAGGTGTTTATCTCGTTTAAGGGGAGTTGCATAACCTATTGGATAAAGTTGTATCAGTCGGGACCGCTCCAGGACCCAACAGTAGCGACCATAACGTCAATACTATAACAAATGGTGACGGGATATTGCACTCAGTCTGTTAGCTCCACAGACAGTTCGTGATTGCAAGGACTTGCAATGGCAAAAGTAATAACTTAAGAATGAGATAAGGTAGCTCCAAGTGAGGCCTTAAGATTTTGCTGAGTAGTAAGACACGATTGTGTCTCTAGACCCTTTTAACGGATTCTGATGATTATCGATTTCAGGTTCATACTCGTGTCATATCGGATACCATTAAGCCCACTCATTTATAATTTCTTATTTACATAAAGAAGCGTCCAAATTTATGTAAGTAAGAAATGATAAACTTATGGTTCGGTGATTTATAATTTATTTATTTAACTGAAGAGGCGTCCCAATCCTTTCAAATAAATAAATTATAAATCATCCTACTTAATAATTCCCGGTGCAATACGCGTACTCTCATAACCTTCAAGGTGGTTGACATGACGATGCATGTGGTTTGTTGTTTATTTTAGCAATAGAATAGATGTGCTAAAGGATTATTGTCTTTCGCTAGGCTCTTTGATAACAACATTTCATATGCCCGCACATATACCAGGCTTAAAAGTTAGGGGTATGTGTCTTGGGGTACGATCTCACATATCCTTGTTATAGTATGCCAATGAGATTTAATAACAGATTTATGGATGCTTACGAATAGAACAATTTGATGTTTAAGAATTGTTTGAATCTATGTTCCGGTTTTCATGTAGAATTATAGGCATGAAAGAATGGGTCATTACGGGGCATGTGAGCATTCATGAACACAACGTTAATGGACGGTGACTCGAGTCTAGCTAAAGAATCTCTAACTAAACAAAAGCGCACTTGTTGGGACGGCAAAAACCATTCTTTTATTTTCCTGCATCTTAGGAGTGTCTTGTGTGTTTTAATTCTATTTTATTTGTTTTTATATGTTTGAATTGCTGTGTGATCATGCTTTGTTTTGTCTTTAACTTCGTCTTAATTGCAATCAAAGGTATTTCCTAAAAATTGTTAAAGAGAAAAATCTGGTTTTAAAGAACCGTTTCAAGCATGTTAAATAAATTGTTTAGATTAATTCGCATCTTGTGTGTCATGTGATTGTGTTAACTAATCTCAGGTTTTATGCAGCATTTTTGCAGGAAATTACTAATAGAATTGCGTGCAGGAAATTTTTTCAAAAAAACGAATGTGAAATTTTCACAGTGTTTGGAGACAGCGTCAGGATTTTTCCTGATGGCGTCATGTCTCCAGACTTGTGAAAATTCGAATTTTCTATTATTTAAAAAAAATAATTTTGTATAATTTCCTGAATTTGTAATTTTCTTAAAAACCTACAGAAACCCCCGATTACATTAACACAATCATCCTATCTTTATTGCTTTCATAAAGTCTAAACCCTAAAAGTTTCGTTGTATATTTCATTATCCCGCCGATTTTACGCCAGGTGTAGTTGTTTTTTGTCTTTAATTTACATGTTATATTTGATGAGAAGAAACCCGGGAATTCTTAGGAGTTTCAGTGGACGACTCTTGGATGAAGATTTAGCCAGTTATCATATGTTTCTTCTTCATTAATGAGCAAACCAGGGGTGTACTAGTTTCTTTTACTCTTTTCCTTTTTTCTTTATTTGTTTTACGGGTACTTTTAAAAACATTGGAGACCATCATAAATGTAGGGGAAATAAGTCTTAGAAACTATTCTTTAAAATGATGTGCAATATACTAAAACATAGCGTAGACGGTAATTTTGACCAAAATTTAAATTTTTTTATGACACATATCGATGAAAACTGAGTATTAATAGCGTCTCATGGATAAGAATTATATGACTAACATAAAAAAACCTACCACTCAAAAAATTTCACCAAAAAAATGTGAGGTTCGCTCCTAGATCTTTAGCTTTAGCTTTAGGAATTCAGGTATCCATTTTTGATACCTAAGATAATTTTATGTCACACCCCGACAATGGAGGAAACTCGAGAATCCAACATAATGATCAATCATAACACAAGATACAAAATAGAGAAAACTACATTGCATAAGCTTCAAGTGCTATGAAGACCATCAACCTCGAACAACCTCGAATAATGTCCTAAATCGCAACTAAAATCCATAATCTCTTACAATTATTCAAATGCCCAGACAGGGATCCATAATCCAATCTTAATCCAAAACATACAAATACTAGAATTAAACAAAAAGCAAGCAAGACTTCACATGAAAATCCACTCGGGATACTTCTAAGTCTGCTAACACAATCACCAAACTATTCTTCTTTCACTTCACCTGAAAATGATACTCGAAAACGTCAACAATAATGTTGGTGAGCTCGTAGGTTTGACCTTAAACCCAAAAGTTGTGCCAATATTTCAACAGTGGACAATAGTGCTATATGACAGTGAATATATGCAAACAATCTAGCATCAACGCTAATCAACAATCCATATGTCACTTACGCACCTAAAGGGCCTACCAGCTGGAGCACTAAAATTAGGGCAGGACCAAACACAAACCTGGGTAGGCGTACCCATCCGCTCCAATAATCACACAAATACTGGGTAGGCGTACCCATCCTCTCCAAACAATCATACAACACATAATATTCACATAGCAGTCATAAGCACGTAACTTGTCCCAAAACAAAACCACATTTCGCACAGATTAATTCAAAACATTTCAAAACACATTTGAGTATCATTTTCCCTCAACGGAAAAACCAGTAAAAAGTGGGGCTACGAGAACTCACCTCAAGCAAGTCTTTAGCAACCAAAACTCAATCACACAGCAAATGCAATGAAGCCCGCACACGACCTAGTCCAGTTAATGTCCCAATTTAATCATCAAATTCCAAAACAATCTTCACGTTTGATGCATAGAGGTTAGACGCGTTGTACAATTACCCAAAACAATTTAGTGGTGTGATGGTCGATGACATATCTTCACAATCATATCAATCTCGTTACTCGGTAATACATACTTATACTATTTAAGGAAAATAGATAAGTAATATACATAAATATTTATAATTAATAATTATAAATATATCTCGACAAGACCATTCGGTAACCTTAGTCACTCCAAAATAATCATAATATGGTTGAAAATGAAACGTTTTCTCATAATAAACATATCTGAGAAGTTTCGAGAAAAATTATATTTTTTGTCTTTTAGTGAATTTATTAAATAAATAAAATAATTAAATAATATTTTATTATTTAAAATCAAAATCATGTGTTGATAAAATATAATGCCTAAAAATATTACTAATATTTTTTCACATCTTTACGTTTTGATAATCACAAAATATAAAAACGTTCAACGTAAAATTAAACGTAAATAAGTAATTAGTAGTAAATTCTCATTTCAACTAATACATCACTTAAAGGTAAGAATAAATAAATGCTTAATGCATTTTATGATCAAAGAAATTTTTTATTCAACCTCACACTTTTATTAAATGTTGTAAACATTTTTAAAACATTACAAAACATTTTCTACAATTAAAAGAAATATTTTATTCAAAATAAACATTTTGAAATTCAAATTTTCAGACCTAAAACGGCTAGAAAAGTTCCAGAAAATCCCCCTACACAAAAGACAAACTGGGGAGCCCCTAGTCTAGGGCGGCCCCCTTAATTTTAAGGGGACCGCCTACCTATTTAAGAGGACCGCCCATAGACTGACGCTCCTCCAGTTTGTCCTATAAACAACCCACACATCTCACTAAAATCCTTTGATCATTTAATCATAAAGCTTTGTTTCCAAGTGATCCAAACTCAATTCCTCAAGTGCAAGAGAAGAACACTTTCATAATCAAGTGAAAAGTATTACACCTCAAGTGTATATTGCAACCTTGTTGCTTTCATATCACATATTTGTAAATCAATTGTATATCTTGTATTT
>BQNB010078928.1:0-30402 GCA_026074375.1 Tanacetum coccineum | reverse complement strand
ACCGGGTAGAGGTGGGTCAGGTCGGGTTAGGGCTAAGCGTGTGATTGGTTGAGAGATGGAAAGTGGGTAGTTTGACCCGGTCATTTGACCCGCGACTTTTGTATCTATGAAGGAATTACATAACCGGCCCTTGTGTTTGGCAAGCACATTTTCAAGCTTATAAACAACTTTGGGTAAATTGCATATTTACCCCTTGTGTTTTGGTAAGCACAATTTCAAGCTTATAAACAACTTTCACAAATTGTAAAAACAGTCCTTGTGTTTATACAACAATGGAGTTGGCTTTGGTTGACTGTGGGTTAGCTGCAGTTGACTGAAGAAGACTGAGGCATGATTTCTTTGGCTTCGGTTTTGATTTCTTTAGCTTCTTGATCACTCATCCGTTCTCGTGTTCGTTTTTGACTGATTTCTTGCAATATTTGACATATCCATACCTGCACACATAAAACTCAGATACAAGCACATTTTTGCCATTTTTGATCCGTTTTGGGTTTATTTGGGTTATTTTAAGCATAAATAGATATGTGTATTCTACACTTATCAAAATTCCCCAAACTAAACGATTGTGTGTCCTCACGCAATATCACATGCCTTATAACCAAATACCTCGAAAATTCCCCAAACTAAACCTTTGAAAAGTAGCAAAGAGTTTTGTTTGAGAGAGATAAGAGATCACAAGTTATAAAACACCCGACTTCCCATTTTCTAAGATTTTTCTCTTTTTATGTTAACTACCTAACTACAATTTATTTGTTTTGACAATAATGCAATGTTTTCATTACCACATTGGTAATTTTTAGGATCATAGAACAAAAAGCACAACTTAAGCGTTCTATAAAGATACTTCATAATCCCGCATATTTTTCACTTTTCCATGCTAGCTTAAAAAACAAGATCACCATTCATTTATTTACGATGAGACATGTCACTAACACTACCCATAAATACTAATTGTCTTGTCTTACTTTTCTCCCGCAAATCCTACTTTTGTATCTCAGGATTCTTACTTAAGTCATATACCGAAGGCTCTTTAAGTCTTTTGTTTCGATATTTATATATTCAGAAATTAAAGTGCAATGGTTAAAGAATGCAATAATTAGCTCTAGCCCTTCTCAAAAGATCAAATGCAATCAAGAATAAAGTCCACATCGAGGCGACCAAAATTTGGCTTTTATTAGGCTACTTAAACAAGGCACCATTCATGTCATATACCCTAAGGCTCTTTAAGACAAGAATGGACCAATCTCATTTGCACCATATACCCTTAGGCTATTATGCACAAAAACAAGACAAAACTAAGAAACCATTATTAAACCTCGTCCTTTAGTAGGCTACACACATTGGCCAGCCTCCGAACACGATGCAGCAAACTATATTTTCGACTTGGATTATATAAGGTAAAATCAGTGTGCCTTTTATCTCGAAGCCAATCGATAGCGAGGTCGACCAAGAGGTTATTCTTTTATTATGACACGGATCTACCTTATATGAAAAACTCCAACACGGCACGCCTCCGACACGATGAAGTAATCTGGCAGAGATACTTATTTATTTTGTATTTTTATGCCAAATTAAGTATTCCTGATGTGTACTCATCCTAATCACAAAGGAACTAAAGAAAACTTCTATTAGCTAATTATTAACCAAAAAACCATACAACTCTATTTATTAAACATTTATATATAGAGGTGAAACAAACTAATGGGAGAAAAAGCCACAATTAACACATATGAGCTTGAAAGAAATCCAACTATTCTACGTTTAATATCATGACTTATAAATAACACTATCATTTCTTGTTCTTCACAAAAGAAATTTGCAAATGCTTAGCCTATATAAAATCCAACTTGGCATATTTAAAATCTACTTGAGATTAGCACAAGCTTTCATTTACTAACGATTCAAGTCTAGCATGTTTAAAGTCTATATGAGACTAGCATAAACTATCATCATTAATTGTTAAGGAAAAAGCTAGAACTCTACACGTACGATCGGGTCAAAAATCACTTCTTATTCTTACCAGCGGAAAACCTACATTTTTTGTCTTATTATTTTTTTTTTTTTTTTTTTTTTTTTTTGATTAAAAATTTAAAATTTTTGCTATTTTTGTGGGAGAACCGGGTACGTGAGAAACACAATAAGCAGGCACATCAAATCGATAGATTCCCTCCCCAAACTAAAATGAAACATTGTCCTCAATGTTTAAAGTCGGGTTCCTACGAAAATCTAAGCCGTTTATTAAGTAGTCAAGTTAATTCGTTTTAATCGATAAGATAAAAGGATATGGATCTCCCCAAACTAATTTCATACAACAGGTATGAGAAACTCTAGTGCTCGGGATTGAGGTCATCGGTCACGAGGAGGATTTTGAAATGTTGGGGTTTAAATCCTGCCAAATCACAACACAGACAACAAACACGAGAAACGAAAAAAGGATGGGGCCCGCTCAACATCTCAACACATTACGAGGTTAGAAAATAAATAGAAAAGAAACAGGATAAGCATGGGTGAACTCCCACGAAGTCGGCTTTGTTTTTTATTACCGAGTCGGCAAGCTCGACACGATCCCTGAATAAGTTGTTCCTTAGGAGAGAAATAGAAAACGTTCATTGAAACTGCCACTGGATTGTGAGAATTCCAGGATCAAAAACAAAATTCTCACTTCTAAAGGAAAAAATGACAAGGAAATTCCTTATTGTGAGGTGAAAGTATGGTAAAGAAAATTCCACATGATAATGCAAAGGAATTGGACATCTTCAACATTTAGTGGAAACGTCTTCTTACTTGGTAGAAATTAAGCACATATCCTTCAACATTCATTTGTGGTTCTAGCGGAGGTTTAGATAATTGATGGTTTTTGAACTTAAAAGAGTCCCGGAGGAAATGTTCTCTTTTAAATTCTCCTCCAATGTTACAAGATTTTTATCATGAATGGCATGATAATACTAGTATACCTGTTTGAATACCTTTGTCCTTCGTTTCCGAGCGAATTCATGATAACACTAGCGACAATCGCAGTGAAAGGCGGAGTCAGAATCTAACAAAGGATGTGGTAAAATACTTGTGGAGGTAGAGTCAAATGAAATGGTTAAATCCTTTTTCAAGTCTTTTGGTTTGGAGAGATGATTCATTAAATTCAATTGGGATAGCAAAAAGTGATTCTAATCGGCATGACAATGGTATCAATTGGAACATCACTTGAGATTTCATCTTCTTTTTCCTTGATTTCTTCAACTTCTTTAGGATGAGAAAGAGGTTTTGGTTTTTTATGTAAGTAAGTTGCCAAGATACACATTATCTTTTTCCTAATCGCAATTCGAGTCATCATTTTCCACACAAATCGGACCAACGAGAGAAACATCGGTGTCTTCCATGAACCAACCTTTTCTCCGGTGAGAGTAGGGAAAGTAGGATTGCTACTTAAAACTTCAAGGGTGGTAGGGAGGGTAAGATCAATTCCCGGTGGAATTGAATCTTTTTCAAGATAATCTTCTAATTCACTTGCTTCGAGTGAAAGTAAGTGAGAGGAAGAAGATGAAGACCTTAAATATCGACATCCTTTTCCTTCTTTCAAAGACGAGGATTCGCGTTGTAGATCTGAAAAAAAAACTTTCATCGAATTCGAAAAGAGGATTTGAGTAAACTTCAAAATTTACTTCATGAAATTCCTTCTTAAGAGTTGAGTCATCATTACCCGATGAATCCAAAGGAGCAAGTTCATCGGTGAACTTCTCAATATTATCACTAGTCTTCACCGGAGAAGAACTAGGATGAAGAGAATTAGTGGTACTGCCACTAAACGGATCTTCTTTCGAAATCGATATAGAGAAGGCGTGAAACACAATTCTCTATCTTTGTTTTTCTCAGATTTAATCGGCATAATAAACATGTTAATCTTTTACCTACTCTTAAATGTCATATTTCTCTTCATACTGATCCAATTTAGAAGCTTTTGCGGTTCGAAGGAAAGAGTCTTCCTAGAATAATAGGCCACTCTCGGGATCGGTTCAAAATTAACCACCACAAAATCTGCAAGAAAAGTGAAACCATCAACTCTAACTACAACATCCTCGGCTATGCCCATCGGGTGCGAAATGGAACGGTTGGCAAGCTCGAGTGTCATACGAGTAGGAGTCAATGCTTCAAGCCCAAGTTTTTTGTAAATTGAGTGAGGTAAAAGATTAATGCTAGCTCCTGAATCGGCTAAAGCATTGGTTCTATCGAGCTCTTGTAAAGCACATGGAATGAGAAATTTTCCCGGATCTTCGAGCTTTTCGGGAACTTTGTTCATGATGATAGCGGAACATTCAGCATTCACAGTTGTGATAGCGATCTCCTCAAGCTTCTCTTTGTTTCTTAGCAACGAGCTTAACCATTTGTTAAACTTTGGCATTTCGACAAGAGCATCTTTCAATCCAATCTCTAAACGGAGTTGTTTGAACATCTTCAAGAACCGGCTATATTGAGCACTCGGTTTATCGTGTCCTCTAACTTTCATCCTCTCGGGGTATGGAAGTCTAGATTGATTCGAATTAGGATTAGGAGAATTGAGATCTTGAATTTCCACGTTAATGGTTTTCTTTGCTTTTGGATTTGGAATTTCCATGAAAATTGAATCCTCTTCCCCCGGAGGTGGGATATGTGCGGTATTTTCCAAATTTGGATTTTGCACTTTTTCCGTTGACGTCTCCGGGTTTTGTTCAGGTTCTTTTTGAGGTTTTGAAACATCGGGTGTAGGAACAAGAGGAATCGAAGGTTCTTCCAAAGCCTTACCGCTCCTTGTGGTGATAAGCATTCAATTGCTGACGAGGGTTAGTACGGTTTGACTTGGCAAGAGTTCCTGAATTTGAAGTAGAGTGAATTTTTGAAATTCTCTCAAAGACTTGTCAACAAACTTGACATTCACATTGATTCTGAAATTTTGACCTTGATTTTGAAACATTCTTCAAACACCGCATGTTGGCCTTGAGTTTAATTTTCAAAATCTGTTTTCATAAACATATTTGTTGGAGGTTTGGTAGGGTTTTAAACTTTGATTGATGGTGGTTGATAGTGTGGTTGGTATGGGTGGAGCTTGATAAACTTGATTTTGGTTGTTTGACGTTTTGATTTAAAGTTTCCTCACGGTTTTGGTTGAAATTAGAATTGGTCCATGATAAACGGTTTTGGTTAGTTTGGACATTGTTGATTGAAAACCGGTGGTCTCATTTGGACTTGCCAAATTGAAGGTTGGGTTTCATTTGGAGAAAATTTCAACGGACTGCGTTTGTTGAAATTGTTGGATGTTTCTTTGAAAAACAGAAAATCGTTTCCACCTTGAGTAAAGGACAATGGTTTTTTTTAAAAAAATTGTGATTTATTTGATCCTCAGTGACACAAACTTCCTCAAATGCTTTGTAGGGCTGCAGGAGTAACAAACTAAAGCTTTCATTTCATTCTATCATTTTGTTCATTTGATTGTCATCTTTATCCTCTAGAGAAGCGGTATTTGTTGAATATCGAAAGACATTATTGGGAAGATGAAGGATATTAGGAAGAGGAGCAACCGTACTCACTCTTGATAATTAGACGACTTCTTTGAGTAACGAACTTTTGACTTAGCTTTCGATAATCGCTAAACCTTCTTGAGGCATTTTGTCCAAGAAATTGCCACCTGCTGCAGAATCTAAGGCATCTTGATCGTTTGAATTCAATGAGTTGTAAAAAGTATCAAGTTGGTGGAGTTCCGAAAAGCCAATGGTGAGGACATTGACGAAGGGAGTCCTTTTTTAAAACGTTCCATGCTTCATTTAAAGCCTGTTTCGTTTGGTTTTTGGTAAAAAAGTAATGATCTCCATTCCGATAGTAAGTGGTTTTTGAAGTGAAAGTATTGGTTTATGAATTTTGAACAAGGTCGTTGCCCAAGTGAGAATTGATCTTGGTGGGTTCTTTGGTCTAAACAATCTCGGGCTGCACCGTCTAGAGAAAAAGGGAAAAGCCATTAGCTTACCGAATGTGTCCGGAACTTCTGGATGTCTAAACGCTTGGAAGTGACCTTATTAAAAAATCGAAGGTGATTGTGGGGATCTTCTACCCGTGAATTTGTTGCTTGCACAAGATTGATTAAGGTTGTTAAGCTCGAAATTGTTAGTTGATCGGTGGAACAATCTTATACATTCATACCCCTCGATGGGTGCTTGTAACATTTGAGCCATCGTGTCGATTGTCGGCCATTGGAACAACGTTTTGTTCAACAATTGGATCAACCGAAAGAGTTTGTTGTTGACGACGTCTACGAGATTGCGGATACGATTGTGCGCATAAAAAGGAAAATAACAATTAAAAAGCAAATATTTTACACAATTTTTTTTTTTTTTTTTTTAAATGAATTTTTTAACGGTTTACTACGAAAGAGACTTAAACCAATTAATCAACTACTTCTCGCCGTAGCTCTGAAAATTTCTTTTCAACGGTGAGCAGTACTTGGTAGAGACACAAAAAGGGCAAGTGTTAAAATCTTGTTACGAATTGGGAACAATTGCAAGTTCACCGGAAATTGAAATGATAATATCTCAATAGAAGATATTATTTGTTGGTGTTCGGTTACCAACTTGGTGAATTTTATTTTCTGAATTAAGACAATTTTTTTATATTTTTGATTTTTTCTATTTTTTTTTTTTTTTCTTTTACTGATACTAAAAAGAAAGGAAATTATATTTTTACTTTTTATTTTTATTTTATTTTTTTTGGTTTTTTTGGCATTTATGGACAAAAATTTTAACTTTCCGGGACGAAAGGATCTTCAAAAACCTATCACAAATCGAAACAGAGAATCGCTTACACATGTTCCCCGGCAACGGCGCCAAAAACTGATTCGCAATTTTACATAGTAAAATAATTGATACTTATAGAGAAATTAAGGAAATCCCCAAGTATCCCTTGGACAATTCCACTCACAAAGATATATATATTGGATATAGTATATTAGGACCGGGAAGTATCGATCACCCGGGTCGTTTCACCATTGACTCATGGCAATGGAAACTCGTAATTAAAGTTTGGATTCTGATTTGAATAAGTAAAGAGATATTTTTTTTTGATTTTTATTATACTACTAAATTAAAGGCATCAATTAAACATTAAGTGACAAATTAAACTAGTTACGAAAGTAAATAATAATGCGACATTTAGAATAAAAATCAAATAAACATTTAAAAAATTGCAATTTAAAATCCTAAAATTTATAAACTTAATTCAACCAAATTCTAAATTATTGCTAAAGCTAAATTTTAGGAAATCTTAAAAATAGTTTTTTAATGCCCGGCATTTTTTGGATTTTATATTGAATAAAACACCTAATTAATCTAAAATTTTAATCCTAAAAAAATAGAAATATTTAATGATTAAAACATTAAGAAAAATACTTTTTAAGCCTAACTTAATCCTAAATTACTTAAAAAGTTGAGAAAAACATTTTTTTTTCACTAAATTTTCTATTTATAAAGGTTTTAAAATTAAAAAAAAAACTAAAGATTTTGAAAATTAAATGTTTTAAACTAAATTTGAAAATTAATTTTTTTTTAAAAAATATAAACTTAAACTAAATTAATTCTATTAAAAATACTTATTTATTAAGAGAAAAATGCAGAAGAAAAATTATTTTATTACAAAGCCCTAATTTTAAACTATTTATTAAAAACTAAGTTTAACTATTAAAATTAAAAACCTAATTTTTATTACTTAATTAAATATTTTTATAAAACTTAAACTAAATCAAACAAACAATGGGTTGAAAGTGCCAAATCAGAAAGATAAGGTAGGGAGGGTGATTATAAGTTTTTTTATTAAAAAAAACACAAAGTTCGAACGATTGACTGAAAAGAAGCTAGTCCTTAACCCCCCCCCCCCCCCCCCCCATAGGGGCTTAACAGCACAAAACTTTAAAACTATTAAACTAACGAAGGACTAACTATGTAATTAACTAAGGACTAATTATGCAATTAACAAGGACTAACTGTGTAACTTTAAACTTAACAGAAACTATAAAATATGCAAGACAGGCCCCTGCACTCCTAACTTTTAACAAACAGCATCCATTTTGATTAAACAGCTTATTAACTTTAACTTTTTTAAGATTCTACTTATGTAAAACTTAACTTTCACTTATTTGAAATAAGCTGTATAAGCTTATCAGCTTATAAGCTCTAGAAGCTTAGAATTCTATCTCTTAAACTTCATGAACAAAGCAAAATAAAAGGCACTTGACAGAATTTTAACTACTCAATAAAATGTTTAATCAAACATTAACAAAACCAAACAGCTTATTTAATTCTAATGAAACTTAACAGCTTATTACGAAGAAGAAAAAGGACAATTGTAAAGTAAATAGTGTGTACCTTAGCTTTCCAGCTAGAACAGGAAAGCAACAATAAGCTGTGTGGGCTTATGGCTTAATCCACATAAGCCCTTAATTCAAAATCACAAACCTAATCTAACCTATAAGCTGTCCAACAGCTCTAAACAAACCCATTGAACACTCAGCCGCAATCCAATTCCAAGAGTGTCAATGTCTTGATCAAATGACAGCAATGACAAACACAAACACCAATTTTTCAACAGAATTTAAATGAAGACTCAAATTAATATAAAATAATTCTTTTATTAAAAACTGAAATAAAGTTTACAATACGAATGAAATTGAAATTACAAAAACTACTCAATACTGAATCGAAAACAATTAAACTACTAAAATAAAACTGAAAAATTAACCAAAAAATTACAATTCGAAATGCTGGAATGATGGGGGTATTTATACCCGAAGCTTGATCTCACCTCCTTCTCTAGATCCTTCTATTCATCTTCATCTCAGCCCTTCAATCTTTTCTCTCTCCTTGATATGGTTTTTAGGCCGTTGGATTATAGATGTGAGCACCCGGATCATGATGTGGACATATGAGTGTGTTAGTTATGTGAGAGTATTCACTCACACACGTCACATCACCCAATCGTATCATCTCAATTTGCCAGGGTGGAATGGGATTGGGGTTAATTGAAAGCGATGGATGGGTTAAGGACTGTGAGGGGGTTATTAACCCTATGGTTAATTAGGATGGGAGTGAGTGGTTAAGAGACTAGGGTTCTTGGTGTTCTTGAGGGATTCGGTGTGTGTGAGTGAGTGTCGATCGAGTTTGGGGTAAATGAGAGCACAGTAATTGTTAAAGAGTTATAAGTTTAACCGGGTTGGTCGGGTTAGGGGTTCGGGTAGGATCGGGTTGAATTGGGTTAGGGGTTGGCTTGTGATTGGTTGAGAGGTGGAAAGTGGGTAGTTTGACCCGGTCATATGACCCGCGCCCTTTTGGAACTATGAGATAATTACATAACCGGCCCTTGTGTTTGGCAAGCACATTTTCAAGCTTATAAACAACTTTGGGTAAATTGCATATTTACCCCTTGTGTTTTGGTAAGCACAATTTCAAGCTTATAAACAACTTTCACCAATTGTAAAAACAGTCCTTGTGTTTATACAACAATGGAGTTGGCTTTGGTTGACTGTGGGTTAGCTGCAGTTGACTGAAGAAGACTGAGGCATGATTTCTTTGGCTTCGGTTTTGATTTCTTTAGCTTCTTGATCACTCATCCGTTCTCGTGTTCGTTTTTGACTAATTTCTTGTGATATTCGACATATCCATACCTGCACACATAAAACTCAGATACAAGCACATTTTTGCCATTTTTGATCCTTTTTGGGTTTATTTGGGTTATTTTTAAGCATAAATAGATATGTGTATTCTACACTTATCAGAAATAAAAGAAATATAAAACTTTTTATATTTATATTAAAAGTTTTAAATAATTGTGACAAGTATTAATAAGTTTGGGGTTCATTTTGTAATTATTTCCCAGGGACTAAAAGTGTAATTGTTGAGAAACTTTTATAAAATATTGGTTCGGGACTCATTTTGGCGACTTAACGGATGTTTCAAAATACGAAACTTGCGCCATTGTTTCCCAAATCATTTTTCTGATAAAAATGAGTATTTACTTGATAATATTTCATAAATATTTTTATAACATTTAAAATAAATATCTGTTATTTATTTTGTGACCCGGTTATGCCTTGACCGAAAATATCAATGAATTTTAACTCGAATATTCGCGTCATCAACAAACGCTTTTGAATAAAATGTTAAATGATTTTATTTAATATTTTTATTAAATAAATAGTGATAATTAAAAATTAAATTTAATTATTTTTGTGTCGGCACACGCTGTGTGCAGCTTTCAAAACTTTACGAGGTTGTTTTAGCCCTTTTCTGCTTGCTTCCAAGTCTCGGGTAAAACGGAAAAGTTGTCCGAAATATCGTTTTACATCAAATTGCTTTAGAGTCCGAGTTGTGAAAATGTGATTTAGTGGTCCGTTTTCGTTACGTCAGCTTATAAATAACATATATCTTTTTCGTTTTCGAGCCAAATAAGTTAAGAATAACTTCCACTTGAGAAATATAATAATAAATATGATTTATTATTTGAAATACGTTCCAAAAATTTTACCAGCCACGTGGTAATTGCTTTTATTTAGACAATAAAACGTCAAAAGTCAAAAAGTCAATTCGGACCCAAAAAGTCAAAGAGTAAAATAGTTATTTAAAAATTTCGAAAATTGCCGGATGTTACAGTACCTACCCCTTAAAGAAATCTCGTCCCGAGATTAAATTTGTGTTAACTGCTTAGTGTGACTAAGAAAAAGACTTAAGATTTACTAAACCAGTTAAACATGACGCTAATAACTTTATTCATCAATATCTGATGCTTCGTCACTTCTTAATATACATAAGTTTCGGCTAGGTTGACCAGGACATCCAATCCATTAGAATAGGTATCTTAGAGAAACATCATTACAAGGTTCATGGTTGGTATAAATGCCTTATGAAGAAAGCCTCTTAATAGTGAACACATCAAAGGAGAAAGTGTAGTCGCATGGTTATGTCTATATAAAGTTATAAATGTCTTAAGTCAGAGTCTCGTTTCTACTATCTGTAATGTTCGATGATTAATAATGAATGAGGCTAAAGGATGTAAGTGACCAACTTACTTGGCAGTACTAAATAGTATCATGACTTAAATTGGTGTACTATTTGTCTGCAATGAGTAATTCAACTGAATACTATATCGACATATGCTTATGTTGTTTAAGGTGGGTTTCATCACCTAGTTGATAAAGTTTGTACAATCTGGGACCACTCCAGGACCCAACAACAGCAACCATAACGACAATAACGGTAACAGACGGTGATGGAATATTGTACCCGGTTTGCTAGTTCGAGATGAATCAACTTCATTAGCTCAAGTGTGCACAAGTCTGTTAGTTCCACGAACAGTTCGTGATCGCGAGGGTTAGCAACGGCAAAAGTAATAACTTCAGAAAGAGATAATGTAGTTCCAGCGAGGCCTTAAGATTCTGCTGAGTGACAAGACACTATTGTATTTCTAGGCCTATTTAACGGATTCCGTTAATTATCGGGTTCGAGTTCATACTTGTCTCATATCGGATACCATTAAGCCCACTCATTTATAATTCATTGCTTACATAAAGAAGCGTCCCAATTTATAAACTTATGGTTCGGTGATTTACAATTTATTTATTTAAATGAAGAAGCGTCCTAATCCTTTCAAATAAATAGATTATAAATCATCATACTTAATAATTACCGGTGCAATACGCGTACCCACATGACTTCCAAGGTGATGAGTGACATGACGATGCATGTGCTCTAATGAGTATGGGACGAGTGTTCAAACTCGTCTTCAGAGACTAGGAGTAAAAACTACCAGGCGAGATCAACATAGAGTTCAAGATAGTTAATCAGTACTCGGTTAGAGTAAATAAGGTAAAGGTCTTTATGAACGAGTTAACATAGCAATTATCATATCAATCTTCCTATTACAAGTCCCGCCCATACAAGACTTGTAATACTCGGATTCATACATAATCCCATGTGAACAGAACTGTGAATAGCAATTATCATATCAATCCTCATATTACAAGTCCCGCCCTTACAAGACTTGTAATACTTAGATTCATACATAATTCCATGTAAACAAAAACTATGACGGTCTTCGCGTAATACGGTATTGTATATAACTATGAAGAAAAATAATATCCTTAGAGACCATTGTTTAACTTACAATGTCTGAGAACGAAGTGAGACCATTGTTTAACTTACAATGTCTGAGAACGAAGTGAGACCATTGTTTAACTTACAATGTCTTAAGAAATGTTCTGGTATTTATAAAAATAACTCTTATATAAATAAATGTATGATATATGCAAGCGATGTAAACATATATATATTATATATATGTATGTCATGTAAGCACTTAATGCAACAAGTAATGTAAGCAAATAAGCAAGTAGATATGCACTTTGAAAATGTTTGCTGTGATGCAATATTTGCGAAAACGGTTATAGTCTAGGGTAAAATATGAAACCTAGTTCTCTATAGCCAGTTCTCTGATACCAATATGTAACACCCCCAAAAACGTGTCCCAGCGGAAGTATGTCCGGGGGCGTTACTTCATAATACACAGCGCTAGATACAAGAGAACGACCTTTAAATGTGTCGTTTGAAAAGTAATCTCGTTGATTTCCTTGAAATTGATATAACATTTGTCCCATAATTGCATCACAATGAAAAGCTTGAAAACAACCCAACGAGATTTGATCATTTGAATATAAGTAGAAATAGGGGAACTGAATACTCATCTCCTGTTGTGCTTCATGGTGTGCTGTGCTTTCCAAAATCCTCTTGGTGAGCGGCGTTAGTAAGGTGTACTGTACGCAAAGTTATCTAGTATTTAATGGAGCGTTTTCTCGCTTTAATAGCACTCATCCCTTCTGTACTGTGACAACAAGAGTTGCCAATAAACTATTATGCTGCAACAACGTTCAAGCACATTCAGGTTCTAAACACATCGACATCCGACATCTACTTTAATCAGATGAAACAAGTGAAAAAGGAGTGGTTGAGTGGTATTTCGTGAGGACAAGCAGTTCAACTGGCGGTATTATTCGACTTAAGGACGCATGCCCTCAGTGTAACGATTTGAATTTCATTCTCCCAAGGTTGGCATGAAGTTGTATGGAAGCCTAGAGACACTCAAATAGCTTCAGGATGATCTGATGAAGTAACGGTATTGGCTTCACGTATCCTATGATGAAATATGTATCATTTTCAAACCCCAAAAAGAAAAATACAAAAAATATATAAACCATCAAAAATCCATTAAAATCAGAAATTAGAATAGCATTAGACCAAAAATCGTTTTCTTCAAGACATGTCTTCCGTTTCATCGCGATAACATTTACGGTCCTGAAATGTCATTTCAATAACAATGACATACGAGTCCTTTAATGAAGCTACGGAACCGGAAGTTGTAAATCCTTTCAACATGGTCTTAATGTTTTGCAGTATTTCAGAAAGCAACCCGGTAGTACATAATGAGGCGAAAGCACGTCTGCCAAAAAAGACAAGTTGTTCCTAACAAACGGCTCGTGATTAAGTTCTCCCGGGCATGGATTACTTTATATCCATGCAACTCCGATTTAATGTACGCTTCAGTGCATTATTTCTTGATAAAGAAGAGAGTCTTTTTTTTAACACAAATAATTTTTCTTCTATTGCTTCTTCAAAACTTTTTGTGTTAACCATGGTGGAAAAGGTGTTGTCTTTCAAAGCTAAATCAGTCATCTAAGTCTCTCATCAGAAAAAGATTTTAAAAGAATTTCCTATCACTCAAACAATGTCTACAGCTCTTTAAATAGAAAACGGGACATTATTTGAGGGGGAAATGATATATAATTCTTTTTAAATGATCTTTTCTGAATAATCAAGAGAAGTAGTAAACGAAAAAAGGTTTTTTGACAATTAATAATCATGAATTAAAGGGGGTTAATTAATTTTAAAATCAATTTAGCTTTAGATGTTATGTGACTCAAACTTTAGGACTTGGAATGAAAACAGTATGGCAATTATGAGTACTTACTTCGTTTAACGTATCATCAGAAAGTCCTAGATTTGCTAGTGGATTAATTCTTTATACCGAACCAATTTTTATCAAATTTATGATTTCATAAATCAATTCGGTGTTAAGTCATTTGAAAAGTTAGTTCTAATAAAAATCAAGAATCATTTTCAACTACTACAACAGATTTGTCAAGAAAGCCTCGACCATCGAATAAAATACTATCAGATCTTTAAATAGAATACGGGTCTTTGTTCGAGGGGGAGAAAGTGTTTGCGAAATTATATTTAAAACGTTTGTTCTTGTTCAACGGTAATTATATGGAGAAGTTTAATTAACGGACAATAACTTGAGGGGGAGTTTGAACTCTAAGGCTTCATTTGTATAAGTTGTTTAACCTTTAGAGCCTTAAATTATTATTCAAAATATTAGCGACTTTGGCTTATAACTACACTCGAATCAATATTGCTTTCAACCGCTAGTATTAAAATGCGTTGGTTGTTTGAAATAATTTATGTAGGTTGTAGAAGCCTTGAAGTTGAAGATATGTTTATGATATCGATTAGTTATTTCCCCTTATAAGTAATCTCTAAGCTATACTTTCAAAGGTAGTTAGAATGTATTGTAAAGAGGTACACATTGGTTTGTATAAGATGGTGATACCTGTTAGATTGTCATTATCCTGCAGATTATTGAAGAAATTGTTTACATCACGAGACTTAGTGACTTAGGTATTACATTTCGGCTATTTTGAGAGAAATATTGTGACATCACCCCGAGACTTAGCTAACCTTGATGTTTCAATTTATATCATCTCTATCTTGTAAGGAGAAATACGCTCATCAGGGTCTTAATTGACTTTGGATGTTATGTTTTTGAAATTATTTTTCGAATTATTTGTGTACTTCGAATATTTGTTGTGTCTTCTCAAGAAAGGATTGCTGGTTCGGGGGAAAGCTAAGACAACTTCCATCTGGAGAGTATCGAGACGGACTACAGATTGCTAACATGGACAAACTGACTATGCCACTTTAAGTTTGAATATTTCAGGTCCTGTCTCATACACAATCTTGTACATCAATAAGTAGTGTGGTAATCAGTGTTATGTGTCAGTTTAATGAATTTTTCATGAGTTTCTCGTTAAACTCCAAATAATTTATAAACTCATCATAACTGACACTAACAGAGTCCCTCATTAATTGAGGGGGAGCATTTATAGGTTCCAATATCGGCTTGTATTTAATCAGACCACATTTTCTCCTAAATTTTCTAACATATTTAAATCAATTGAGATCCTAAATCTCAAAGGGTTTGAAATTTTTGATCAGGGGAGAGAATGTGATTTAAATATTAAATCTGATAAAAATGTGATCTATTAAGACTCAAGCAGGTACTCCTCCCTCCATGTGCCAAACAATTTCGAATATCGACGCACATGTTGAGGGGGAGCAGTTTCATGAATCAAAACAATCGAGGTACTAATGCTTTGATGTTTACATCGCCCGTACCTTGATTGATTTTCAAATGGTTTTATAGCGAAGAGAACAGTACCAAAAGACCGACCCTGTATTTACTTTATCGGAGTTATAAGGATGGTATGGTTAGGTACATGTTCCCATGATCCCGCCAGAGCCGGAGGGATCTACCCAGGGACAATCCACTAGTTAGTGTAGAAGTCCTTAGGTATGATTACAAAAGGAGTAATGTGAGAATAAGGGAATAGTGCGGACTGAGATGGAGCTAGTACTGGAACATACCCAACAAGGTACTAGTAATGAAGTCTCGGTAAGCACTGAAGGGGTTGAAGAATGAAAAAGAAATGTTAAGATAAAGGGTGAAAAGAAAGCAGCCCTCCTTAAACATTAGGCAGAAACCGGGTCACTACATATGCTGTCAGAATCACATGGTTGATTGCTGACATTGAAGACAAGTATCATGGACCCAGTGATACGCTGCACAACCCTCCCTAGCCACTCAAGATCCCTCAAAGGATTCTTGTTTCATTTCTCACGGAGATCAATACATTTCTATCGTCTCTCTCACTCCGAGTTAGATGATATTGAAAAGGTGGCAGTCTGCTCCAGCCTCCGACTACTAAAACCAAAAGTGCACTATAGAGTCTAGAGCCATGAGATCATCCATAAATCTCGCTAGGACACTAATACAAATTATGCTTGCTTATCACACACTGTGATAACAAGTAAGATCTTAAGAGTCCTACGCATTATCCTCGTGGTATTGCCAGAACATCCGAGTGATACGAAAGTACTCACAATGAAGATGGAAATCCTTCTAGAGCCAACATCTAACAAGCTCTTGGTAGGTGACATGTGAGATCCACTATGGATTAAACTTGTGACAAATGGAAAGCAACGATGGTGCGATTCTTTATGAATCAAACTTGTTCCAGGCAGTGAATTGACGAATAGTTTTTGAAAAACCTTTTGATGTGCTCAACAACTGATTTTCGAGCACATTGACTGTGTATATCTTTCAAAACAAATGTGTTTCTGATGAAATTTGATTCTGTGCTATAAAACACTCTTGATGTGTCACAAAAATACTTTCTCAAGTGATACGTCAATTGATTTTCAAATTAATTTTTCTCATCAATTGGTAAGACCGTAACTAACCGATTCACTCTTATCATGCTGTTTACTTTGAGACGTTCCGATAAAGAGAACATGCAAGTATGGAGATTCTGATGGTTGTACATTAGATGATCCGATACTTATACTGGAAATCCTGTCAATGAGATTCTTCTTAAGATGAATCTACCTGATCACAGGTCGGTCCTCACGGATCTAGAGGTTAATCCAACCAGACTCGGGCGAATGACAAAGCCATATTCGTCCACAAGCTTTATTGCTAATTGTTTTACTACAGGTTCACGTAAAGATGGAGATGGAGACACCTCATTCTAGTGGATTTAATTTACAACCCCATGCTCACACTTAATGTTACTAATCAAAGACATCATGACTAATGAAAGACCTACAACATAGCTTCCGCAACTCCGATGAGTATTATCATGATCCAGAAAAGTGTGAGCATGCGGGTCCGAAGGTCACAACATCACAGGAAGGAAATACTCCACAACAAGGAGATTAAGAGATTTACTGTAGATGATGATCTCAAAGAAAGCTCAAAGATCACACAAGTCTAAGGAACAAAGCTCAAAGATTACTACTTGCAGTACATAGACTAATCTTGAAGAATTAAGAGACTACGAGCCAGAGTCAAAGATCAATTTAAAGATAGATAGGATTCAACTTGTATTTTCTGGGGTGACCTCCCTTAGTGGGAGATTGTTAGGATTATGAAAATCCATGTAAAAGACTCGATCACCCCGTGTAATGTGTAGCATAAGTTAGCTCGTAGCCTTAATATTAATCGTTTAATTATCGTATGACTTATGGTGTTGGGCCGGGTCTTTACCCACATGTTAGCCCACTCCATAGCCCACTTAGGGGCACAAAACTTATGTATTTATACCCATTTCCAGCCATGGGAAGGGGTTGGTTGATCATTTTATAATACACACACATAAAGTGTAGTTTCTCTCACTAGAACTCACTTTCTCTCTCTAAGATTAATTAGCCAACCCCTAGATCATTCATTGTGTTATGATATCTAATATTCTACATTTGGCAATAATACCCCTAAATAATTAAACACATAACAAATAAAGCCCGATTGAGTTATCATTGATTAACTCCCCTTTAATTATTCACCCGTTATTGTTTAAAACCTTTCCTTTTATCACAAAATTGATTTTATAAAGAAGATATTTGACATTTTCTCCCCCTCAAACAATGACCCGTTTTCTATTTAAAGAGTTGTAGTCATTGTTTGAGTGGTCAAATCTCTTTGAAAATGATTTTTTAGATGAAAACGAAAGATGATTATATTATTTTTAAAATCAACACCATAAAAATAAGATTTCTCTTATTTTAACAAAGAAATACACTAACACGTACACTAATTTGTATAAAGGAAGCACAGTTGTGTTGCACAGTAAACACAAGCCTTTGCATGGTCATAAAGTAGACCATGCCTGAGAATAAATTCCCGTTGAGAGGTTAAGTTTTCTTTTTAAATTACTCGCCTTTAAGATGATGGACGCTGAGGCTATCAAGAATTAATAGCAAGACCATTTTTAGGCATGTTTTAAAAACCCTTTTGAACTTCTGCTCGATACTTTACATTTATAGCATCGTAACATTATTAAATGAACATTTCTTTCTAAGCCCGGTTAAATAGTATCGATTTTCAAGAAGAAATGCCAAATATATTTTTGACTTTTTCTGATTTTTTTGATTTTCTATTTTGTTTTTATAAATTTTTATAAAAAGTGAAAAATCTTTTTGTGTTTTTGTGATTTTATATATATACATATTATACAGAGGATATAAGAATAGGTACCACCACTATTCTTCAGCTTCTTCTTTCAGTTCTTTTGGATTCTCAGGAGTAAAACTTCTCATCCCCAGCTTGTCGATAAGGAATTCAATTCTTTCTCGACATAGAGCCTTGGTGAAGATGTCCGCCAACTAATATTTCATTTTGACAAAGTAAAGCTCGACGACTCCATTCTCCACTTGCTCTTTTATGAAGTGACATCTGATGTCGATATGCTTTGATCGAGAATGTTGAACATTGTTTTAGCATAAGGCAATAACGCTTTTGTTATCACAATACATTGGAATTTTATTGAATCCAAGGCCATAGTCGGTAAGTTGTGATCTCATCCAAAGGACTTGAGCACAAAAGCCGGATAAGGCAATATATTCAGCTTCCGTACTAGATATTTCAGCGCTTTTTTTCCTTTTTGATGACCAACTAATAAGTCTGTCTCCCAACAATTGCATACTTCCAGATGTACTACGTCTTGTATCTTGACAACCTGCGTGATCAGCATCTGCAAAAGCTGTTAGAGCAATAGCAGAATTCTTTGAATACCATAGTCCCCGATTGACGGTTACTCTTAGATATCGAAAGATTCTTTTTAAAGCATGTAGGTGGTTTTTGGTACGACGAGCCTGATACCGAGCACACATATAGACAACATATACCAGGTCTGGTCTATTGGATGTAAGATACATGATGGTGCCAACCATGCCACGACAATGTGTAGGATCAACGGCTTTCCCTTGTGTATCCACAGGGTCACAAGATTCCATTATGTATTTCTTAAGTGATTCTAGAGCATATTTTGATTGGTTTAAAAAGATGCCTCTATGACTCTGTAAAATCTGTAGTCCTAGAAAAAAAATGATATTTTGCCCATCATCGACATCTTGAATTTGGAACACATTATCTCAGAAAACTTATCACATAGTTCAGTAGTAGTAGAAGCAAAAATAATATCATCAACATAGATTTGTACCAGGAGGATATATTTTCCTTTTCTGCTAATGAACAATGTGGGATCAACCGTGCCTTTTGAAAATCATTGGGATAGCAGAAATGATGACAATAGATCATACCACGCGCATAGAGCCTGTTTCAACCCATATAGAGCTTTCTTCAGTCTGTACACGTGATTAGGATTGTCTGGATCCACAAATGACCTTTCTAATTTGAAACTTTGACGCTATTTTGTACCTTTTCTACTTCTTAGCCATCTTTATCTTTGAGCAGAGGCTTTTAAGTTTCCATTGGTGTGCTTGCAGTCTTGACTTCTATAAACCTAGATTTCTTTAGAATTTCACCAACATATTTATCTTGACAAATAAATATGCCATCCTTCTTCTGATGCACTTGTAATCCTAAAAAGAATGTAAGTTCTACCATAGAACTCATCTAAAATTTCTCATATATCAACTTCTCAAATGTATTGCACAGCTACTTCTTTGTTGAACCAAAGATGATATCATCCACATACACTTGGACTAGCAAAATATCACCTTTGTGCCTTTTTATGAATAAGGTCTTGTCAATTTTCCCTCTTTGAAACCTATTGTCCAACAGATATGTTGACAAGGTTTCATACCAAGCTCTAGGAGCTTGATGTAGTCCATACAGTGCTTTTTCAACCTTGTACACTTTATCAGGAAAGTCTGGATCTTTAAATCCTGGTGGTTGACATACATACACCTCTTCTTTAATCTTTCCATAGAGAAAAACACTTTTTACATCCATTTGATACACCATAAAATCTTTAAGTAAAGCATAAGCTAAATATAGCCTAATTGCTTCAATTCTTGCAACAAGGGCAAAGACTTCATCATAGTCAACCCCTTCTTCTTGTATGTACCCTTGAGCAACCAATCTTGTTTTGTTTCTTATCACAATTCCTCTTTAAACCTTTTTATTCCTGAGGACCTATTTAGTGCCTATAGCCCTTTTTCTATTTGGTAAATCCACTAAAGTCTAAACTTCTTGTAACTTGAATTGTAGAAGCTCTTCCTGCATAGCCTCTGTCACACCCCGCCAAGGCGGAAACGCGAGGCATAAACAAGAATGGATTTCATCACAACACATGGTGTCTATATAGAGAATACTAAAATGAAAACTAAAGTAAAGCAAAGACACAAAGTGTCATAAAAATATCCAAAACCTAATGGTGTCTTTATTAATGAGAAAGAGGTTTCGTCAATAAATGACATGCAAAAACATAATCCAACCAATTCATGCAAACGCATTTATTCAAACAGAAAACATAAATAGACTCCAAGCATCCTACGGTCTCTTCTAGCCACTTCGCTCTGTCTTAGCACCATTAAGCTCACCTGAAAATGATGCTAAAAACGTCAACATAAAGTTGAGCGAGAATCATAGGTTTACGACATACAATAATATCCAAAAACTTTCAATTACCTGTTGCAATTAACAAAACAATTCATGAAAACAAATAACAACAACGGGACGAAACGTGCCTACGATCCACAATCATACCAACTACATTTGTGCGCTACATGGACTCATATTAGCTCACGCAGTCTTACCACCGTCAAACCTCGTTTTGCATATTGGGATCCACAAAACCAAACATATCATATCGTAACACAACGGGACAGAACGTGCCCATGATCCAATACACATAACTACAGAAAGCTTAAAAACATTTTAACACGACGACAAGCATCATTCTCACCCCAAAATAACATGAGAAAAAGAGGCTATGAAACTCACATTTGCTTAGCTTTCCAAAAAATTTCAACAAAAAGCTTCACAAACAACTAGCACAAATCTAAACAACAAAATAACTTGTGTTACACGCTACTAAGCCAAAAGCTTAAGCACATGTAACAATCATATGATGTATGTCTAAGGTGTTTAGTTACCCTCATGGGTCACCCCGACACCATGCCCGACATTAACCAATTCGTTTACACATTATTTCAAAGTCTTACAATTTACCCGAAAACGCAGAATTTTGACCTCACTTTACCATTTTCTAAACCAAACCTACTGAGCTTTATAAATTCTACCAAAACTCACAGGTTAAATACCATGTGTATACTAACTCCATGATGTTTCCACTAATTTATTTCCCTTCTTAAGTCCCAAGAGCCCATTTACATTCACAAGAAAACTCTAAGAAAATCAAACTTCAAAACAGTCCTAATTCGGATCTGATTGCACACTAAAAAGTTTGGACTTAAAAATCATATTGACTCCAAATCAGAAGCTCTCCTTTGGGGGATTTCTAATAGACACACTAGACGAACTAAACTTCCTGTAGAGGGCTAAGCTAAATTCTAATTGTATGTAGGGGTTTCTATAACGATTATCATCGTTTGAATGAACTCCTGACCTCAAATACCTTCGAAGGCCGATGTTCTAAAAAAACTAGACTCTCTGAGCTACGTTATAGACACTGGAAACTTGACTAAAGCTTCAATTCCATTACCATCTTTGAGGATAATGGTCTACCCCGAACACACAGCCCTAATTCTGCACTCAATCCAAATCAAAATTCTAACGCGGAATTTATGTTAACCATATTACTCCATAAGTTCTAATTAAACCCTAATACATTGTAACATGATTATTATATCATTATTTCTGATCTTATTAGAACCCTAATTATCCATCCATATTAATTTTTACATGATTAAAGATTAACAACTTAACAAGGATTAATTCAAAAACTTACCTTAGACTTGATTTCTTTCAACACAAAAGCAAAAAACCCTAATTTTTTTCCTCTCTTTTCTTCTTGTTCACCTGGTTCTACAAAGGGGGAAGGGTTGTTTGGGATTTTACTTTTGTATTTATGTCCCCCAATTAATTATAGATAGATCTAATTAGAAGTTTGTTTCCTTTTTTTAAAACTCTTTTTTTTCTTTTTTTCCATTTTCGGCGAAATGATATCTTTTAATTTTTTGTATTTTTTATTTTTTATAATTAATTTCTTAATTTTAACATTACGTTTAAGTTTTTATAAAAACTAGGTTATTTGCGCATACCTTTTTGTTGTAAACGTAATTTACTTGACTTTAAAAAATAATTAAACTTTTCATTTTTATTGAACTTACATTCAAAAAATAGAAATTTCTTTTCTTTCATATCCTTACCACTATCTAAAACCTAATTCTCAATCCCTAATATTAATAACACAATAAATTACATATACGTATAATTAATACACCAATTAACGCAAAAACCGCTTCATCAACCAATTCATTTCCTTGTCACTAAAAGTGAACGAAATAAACTTCACAAAATCTAACACAAATTCAATCCCAATGAGACGATCACGCTCAATGGATTGATTATCAAATCTCACATAACCCACAAAAACACATAAGACACGTATAAACACATATAACACATATCCCAAATATTGCAACAGATCCATAAGTCAACACTAATAGTTTGACTAACCTGCTCAAGTCATGGTTGTCACACCCTATGGGCACTTCCAGTTGTCCTAAAACTACTCGTAAACGCAACTAACTTCGATAGTTCATTTTGCTTAATTCGCTAAATTTCGCCAAACTTCCAACTAACCAAAATTAAAATATGTGATCTTAAAGTTAACCTCGGCATTCTTAGCAATAAAATCAATCATATATCACTGTAAAATCTATAACTTCATCTCAGACGAATCAAAAATTCATCCTAATAATTTTTGGATTTTCAAATGGCTACCATTCGGTCCATACTTAACCAATCACTCTAATTCTTTTTGTAATCTCATCTCCTATCATCTACCCACTTAATCCTAAAACGAATTGGCCTAATTTCAAAACGAATCAAAATCCCCTAAATTTTCGATACTTATGAATCTTAGGAACACAAATTTATATTAGTGAACGATTCAAATTAATGTAATTACTTACCCTTTTTGGAGCCGTTGATGATCCACATACACGATCCTTACTTGCAACTAGATTAATTTACATGAATTTGATGATACCAAGAAGGTTGTGTGTTTGTTGTGTGTGTTTTTTGACTTTTTTGAATTTTTGGGTTTTATAGCAAAATCTAGCCGGGTGGCTCATTTTCTAGCCGGATCGGCTGAAAATTGGTGCGTTTGAACCTTAGTATTTTTCATCCCTGACTTATTGTAACCATAGTGATTATTTTGAGCATTCATTCTCAAATTTTTAAATCATCACACACTTCACAGCATACTTTCTTGATAATATCAAAAACTAAAACTAATGGAAAAATTAAAATAAACCTCAAAATTTAATTTACCAAACAAAATCATAACCAAATTACCAAACATGTCTAAACCGATAACCGTAAACATAACCAAATACCCAAAATGATAAATTGTGTTAGGTCTTGATTTATCTTGAATCATACGATATAGAACGGTTTTGATTATAGAGAATTAGAGAGGAAAGGAGTCTTTTCACATTTTCCAAATTTTATAAAAAGGTGAAAAGGAGGGAACGTGAGTTTGTTACAAGCCTTTACCACATATATGGTTCGAATTAGGTGGGGTATTTATAGGAGAGGGATGTTAGCTTCCCTTTCTTTATTTTCCTAATTTTGCAATGTAGTCCCTATTCTTTGGATAGTATGCTATTTTTCACTTTTAGCATATTTCTCCTTATTACAAACTACATCTACTTTGTAAAATAAAGACTAAACACTAATAATGAATAAAACCACTTAATGTATCATAATCGACACTTTTATGATCCTAACAATCTCTCCTAAGAGTCGATTATTCTGGGCGTTCCCTTCTTGATCCTAGTGGTCTTCATTCACGATCCCCCCCCCCCCACCCCAACCCCTCCTCAACATTTACACAACGTCTCATCTGATTATGATGCTTCAACCGTTCTTCAATCTCTTCCTCAAAATTTTGCAGGTATTCTTCATCTTCTTTACTGAGACTTGAAGTCACATAACCATGCTTCAAAATGTTGTTATAGCTTTTTAACCCTTCCAAGGACTTTTTAATGTGCTCACAAAACTTATAAATTTCTTGATGTCTCATCGCTCTCTTTTCTTTCTTGCTACTCTTGTATATAATTCTATATACTGATTTAGAAACGATAGAGAACACTTTGTACTTCTCAATACCTAGGAAAGTAATTTTTGGTGCACTAAGATTGACCTTCTGTTGATAGATTTCCACACCTAGCTGGAAATCATGTACTCTTTCCGAGATCACTATACTCCTGATAAAGACTGACAATGACCACAACAGTCCAGTCTCAGCATAATCATCTACTTTGCCATTAACAATTAGCAGATACATATCCTTAATATCATTCTTATTGAGGTTCTTGTAATTTGACTCTGTGATTGAAACTATGCTATCATTTGCTCTTCTTGCAATAATCTCTGTTATAAACTTGTGCTCATATCCTAATTCCCAATAAGTCTTGATGATTTAAACAATCTTTTAATTTGAGTAGAATACCTCCTTTGGCTTTTTGGGTTCTTTTCGTTTCTTAATGTAGAAGATCTTTGCATGTGGATTATTCCAATGTTCGACATTGTATCGAACATAAAGATTAAACTTCTTCACACATTTATCTACCCATCTAGAAGTTCTTTCTTTAATATCATCATCAGGAAAGATAACTGCACGAAACATGTGAAGAGACATGATATGTGAGAAATCACATATCCTTTTTATACAAAAAATGGCCTTTAAATGATCAAATTGTGCAAATTATGCTTGTAAATTGTTTGTTTTGTCATTTGTGATGTGTAGGTATGGATATTGCAAATATCATAAGAAAACAGCCAAAACTGGGCAAAAACAAACACGAGACGGATAGAGTGCATATGAGCTGGGAGTTTCTAGCAAAAAGTCAAATGGTTAACCCTTGGTCAACCACAAAAAGACAAAACATTAAAAATACCCGAATGAGCCTTAATGTTAAATCAATTTAACCTAAAGTCCAAAATTAATAACATCGTTAGTCCTGTTTTAATCTAAAAAAGATAACGGTGTATCTCCTAAATCTATATAAAACCTTTTAACCAAAAATCCTTTACACCGGCCCAATTCTTTTTATAAAACGAGGGCTGCAAGTCACTTCACTTAGCCCCGGGTCAAAACGTTATAAAGCAGTTAAAAAGGCGCGACTGTGAAGTTACTGTTCACCTTAGTACCAAACAATTACCTTGTGTTAAAATGAGCAGGTAAGCTAATTTCCCTCAATCCAGCGTACGGCCAACGACTGATCTCCAAGTACCAAGAAACCATTGTCTAACATCAAAAATGTCACAAAAGCTCTCATGGTTGGCTAGTTATAACAAAGAAAAGAATGACTGCGGCTTTTAAACAAACACACCAAAGATGGGAAATTCACACTAAAAACAATGTTAAAGAAGTATAGCCCCTCCAAAGATGTGGGATTGCCAGCTTGGTAATCCGTGTGCAACATTCCAATCCAACGGCTAAGATTATACATCCAATGATTACAAGGATTGAAGGGCTATGATCAAAGGCAAGAGGAGCGTGTATTCAAGTCCTAGAAGCTTCTCTCCAGGGCTATAAATAGAGCTCACTCCTCACTCACAAAGGACATCTAGGAGTAGTTTTTAGTGTAGCTTATAGTTGAATTGTAGCTTATTTTTCATGTAATTTTAGCTTATAGCTTTTTAGTTAAATGTAATTTCTTTTCCAACAGTTTGTACTCATTTCAAGTTATCAATAAAAGTTGTTTTTCATTAAAAGTTCCTTTGTTAATTCTGTTTTTCACTTATTTACGAAATGTTTGAATAAGCTCTTATTACTGTTTCATAAGCTCAAAACTCACGCATAAGCTAGATACACTCTCATTTAAGCTCTTAAAACTTAAATGAGCTTAATGTTACTCAAATTCACTCCTAAAATTACCTCAGCTTAAATTTGGAAGGGAAACCAGACATGGATGGGTTTCCAGGACCTTACTAGCTTATCTAAGATAAGCTAGAGCTTGTTGATAGCTCATAAGAGCATTTGATAAGCCTTGTTTAGAGCAAAGGCTATTGTAAGTTCTCAAATTCCTTTTTATAGCTTAATTTTGAATTTCAGCTTATTACTGCTCATTAACTGCTTATTATTGCTTAGTTTAGTTTATTATTGCTTATTATAGTTGACAAATGCTTAACATGCTTAATAGTTAGTCTTAATCTTAGTTTTCTAGTTTTAGTTATAAAACAGTTTGAAAAACCAAAAATATTAGCTTAGTATAGCAGCTTATTGTTCTGGCTTATTTGATTGCTTATAGTTGTTCATTAGGTTTATTATAAGCTGTCTAGTATCTGGTTATTGATCTTTGTTCTTTAAATCTCATTTTGATAAGCTAATTATGGATTGAAGGAAAGTTAGGGGTGTGTGGGCAAGTAGTACTAACTCAAGGTTAGTACTTTCTTGAGTCCTTTTGGTGCCTTGGATTCACTTAAATTTAATAATAAGGTTTATTAAGTAAGATTTAAAAGTGTGTTTGAGGTTAATTGTTTTGATGAAATTTTTAAGTAGTTGTTAGAATCTGTGATTTCAAGTTTAGCTTATAAGTGTGCTTTTGGCTTAAGTAGTTTATAGCTATTGTTATTGTCCCATTTGTTCTTCATTTGGTTACTTAAAAGTGTAGGTACAAATTTTCTTTAGTTTTGTGTTTTGGTTGCCAACTGCATCAGCAACAAAACAGGCAAACATCCTTTTTCTAGCCTAAATATCAGAGGGTAAATTTAGTTATTAGGTCTTAATTTTTAATAAACAACTAGATTTTAGGTCATTTTCAATCTGTTTCAGCTTATTTTGCTTTTAAAAGTTCATATAGTTATCTATTTTTATGACTAAAAGTAGCACTTTGTCTTTTTATTCAAAAAACCCAAAAATAAAGTAAAATGAATTTTCAGCTTTTTCAACTAGCTTTTTCATTGATCATTTGAGTTTCAAAATAGTTTTCAAAAGTTGTTTGAATTAGATAATAGGTTAAGGTTTTAAGTGGAATAAGCCAAAAGTTCATAAGGATTCTTTAGCATATTGAAAAATAAGCTCAAAGTTGCCTTAAGGGAATGTTTGGTTAACAGTTTTTGTTAAAGTGCTTATTTGAGAATTTTTAGCTTATAGCTTGTAGATTTAGCTTAATTTCTGTTTAAATTTGCTTATTAGAGTAATATTTAGTTATCATTAGCTTAATAGGGTCAGGTTTAGCTTATTTTACTTTTCATATAAAAATTCAAAAAAAAAAACATAAAAAAACAGTAGCATGTAGCTTTTTTATTTAGACTTTTCATAGCTTATTTAGATTTCAAATTCATTTCTGATTATAGTTTTAGATAGTCCTTTGAATAAGCTTTAAGTAGGTATAGGCTATTAAGGCAACATGGTTCCTTTGCTTATTTTAAAGATAAAGCATAAAGTTGCTTTATCATGTCGTTGCGTTTCTAGTTTCCTCATTAAGTGCTTATTTGATTTTTTATGATTTTTGGCTTATTTCTTTCTGCTTGTTTTTAGTTAAATCTTTCTTATTAAATTAGATTTAAGGTAGTAGTACCTTATTTCATTATTAGCTTAGCTTATTGTAGGTTCTTTGTTTCATTAGTTTAAGTAAAATGCTTAAAAAAAGCTAAGTGCTCTTTCTGTTTCAAAAAGCTGTTTTGAGCTTATTTAGTAACTTTCAAAAAAAGTAGTTTTCACAAAATATTTTAGTTTTAAGCTGTGTTAAAATTTTGCTTTTTAAAGTTTTTGCAAAAATAAAAAAAAGGTAGTTAAGATAGTTTGGTTCAGCTTATTGCAAAAATTGTTAAGTTAGAATTAAACCCCACTGGTAGGCGTATTTCTTGGTTTGTAAAAATTCTCAATTGGGCCAAGTTAGATAGTTTGGGCCTTAGTTAATAAAATTGATCTTGGGCCACGCTTTGGTTGGTTAATACAAATTCTTCTGGGCCTTGTTTCGTTAGATAGAACAAGAACATTCATAATTTGAGCACTACATGAGATTAGTTATGAATAATAGTTTGTATGTTTGTTTCGATTTTGGTACCGGTCAACTCATGAGACGCGGAGCTTAAAGGTTTATTTAGCTAGACCGAATTTGATTATTTGTTTTAGCTAAATAAATCGGGTGGTTTTTGTTTAATTGCGGGTCTTCAATTCGGTTCAATTTTCTATCCTTTTTCAATTCATTAGTGTAGATTTATTTAGCTTGAATTTAATATGTTTGCTTATTTGATTAATATGAGTAGTGAGTAGTTTTATTAGTGCTTGTTAAGTGATATTTGTGAATTGGGAATTAATTGTGGATTTATAAAAGGTTTAGAGATTAATAATTTTGAGGATTATTTAGATTTGTAAGTTGATTGTTTAAAGGGAAAAATCCGGAGAATGATCAAATTACACATCTAGTAATTATTTTCTTTTCAAGAGATCGTTTTCAAAATAAACAAACGTTGTGAGAAAATGATTTTTTTAAGGATTATAATTCATTAATAAACCTAAATCCACACTTAAGGAACATCTCACGTCACTTAGCAAGCATATTAGTCATTTATATCTTTTAGATCAATTTTAGTTTAATCTTGCAGTTTTAAATCTTAGAATTAATATTAGTTTAATTTTTAGCATAATAATAGTTTAAAACCAAAACCAAAAACTTGAATGATAATCAAGCTCGATCTACAACTTGAACGTAGATTTCCATTCACCTCTCACCGAGGAAATCGATACCCGTGTTGATTACTTTTTATTCTTTCCTAAGAATAATTTGTATGATACTTTGCTTATTTATACGTATATGTATTTTCTATAAATATATATTATACATTTGAGGGTTTATTTGATACGTTGAAAAACGACTGACATCAAAATGGCGCCGCTGCCGGGGAGAGGTGTAGCGATTTTTACGGGATTGTTTGTGTTCGAGTCTTGAAGATCCTTTCTTCGGAAAGTTTATTTTCGTTCTTATAAAAAAAATATAAAAAACCAAAAATATTTTTCTTCTTATTTTTATTTTTATTTTTCCTTTTCTTTTATAAATATTAAAAA
Organism: Tanacetum coccineum; assembly: GCA_026074375.1. NCBI lineage: Eukaryota > Viridiplantae > Streptophyta > Magnoliopsida > Asterales > Asteraceae > Tanacetum > Tanacetum coccineum. Next base: position 998 of record BQNB010078928.1, on the reverse strand, counting down.
ATACCAAAAATATTTTTATTAATATTATCTTTATAAAAATTTTCAAAAATAATCTTCTTTATCTTCTTCTTTAATTTAATTCTTATCTTCTTTATCCTCTTATCCGTTTAATTCTTCGACATGTCTTCGTATAACCATTTTGGTTGCTCGTGGTGTGGAGGTCCGTTTAATGGTGGAAACTGTCCGAGCTGTAGCAGTGTAGGATCCGGAAATGAGTTTGTCTATGACCCAAATCCTTATTCTTATAATGAAACACCGAACTTCTTCAACCAACCTCCACAATATCAATACGAGACATACTCGTGTGAATTTTGTGGAGGGAACTCTCATCCGGGCTTCGATTGTCAAAAAGGGAACACACCCGTCTTTGATCAGGGTCCCTCTTACAATCAAGACTTTTGATTTAACCAACCTCTACATTATTTTTCGAGTCAACCACAACAATTTCCTTGTGAAAATTGCGGGGTTCTTCATGAAAAGTTTCAGTGTCAACCGATGAACCAAAATTTCAATTATTCTAATTCATTCGGTTTTGACCAAATTCAACCCCCGCAGCATTACATCAATAATCTGAATCAGTTTAATAACGAACTTTATGCACTGATGGAAGATTTTATGAAAAGAATTAATCAACAACGTGAGCAAGAGGCTTTACTTGTAGCTCAAAGAGAGCAAGAATAACGTGAACAAGAGCAGGCAGCTCAAGAAAAGGAAGAATTTTCACCGAAAGCCGTCTTTCGTCAACTTATTGAAGAAATGTGTGGCACAAAAGTTTGTGAAGAGTAAAAGCAAAATATGGAAGATACGATGCTAGATTTGCTTAAAGATTATCGACAAAAAGAGCTTTATTGTATACATAATAATGTTGATGATTTAATCAAAAGTGCTCTTAATTCTAAACTTCTCTTGATTAATTTGAATTCTCAACATTTCGATAAGGAAAAGCAGGAAGTTAAGAATATCGTAGAGCAGGCGACTAAACGTAGAACTCGTATTAC
>BQNB010078927.1:0-25399 GCA_026074375.1 Tanacetum coccineum | reverse complement strand
TTCAAAGGGTTTAGCCAGAATCGACATGAGGTACATGATATCGACGGCGATGGAGGATATGAAGACAAGTGATTATAACCGCGACCAAAAGCGATGGTGCGTAATTAGGAAAAGGGAAGATAAAATAAAATGACCCATAAGTCACATATATATAAAAGAATAACGGAATCCAAATACGTGTACCTCCTAAGTTATTTGACAACCATATGCTTTTGAGAAAGTATACTATTCGTTTTTGAATTACACCACTATCGCGCAAAATTTCTATTTTTGAAAAGTTTCTAATTTTGGAAATCTTAGAAAATTAAGATGTTAATATCGACTCATAAAATTGCTCATTTTCCAACAATACTATCTTGCTAAAGTTCTATCCATACGCTCCATTTCATAATTTAATGTTATATATATATATATATATATATATATATATATATATATATATATATATGTGTGTGTGTGCGCGCCTCGAACCCAAACTTGCCATTTTTTTTACCCATTCCGACTAATATGTAATTTTAATGAAAATCACCCGTTGGACCCATTTTGAAATATTATGTTTTTGGCGATGAACAAAAGTGGAAAGCTAACTTATTAGTTTTAATTTCAGTTTTAGTTAATATATCTTATGCCTAATCATTCTCCATAGCGCTAATTGACCATTTAAGAATTTCACCAAGTTTGACTTTTTATTACATATTTTCTTTAAGTCTGACCAATCCGAAACGACCCGCTAAAACTCATTTTTAGGACTCGAACTTTAAAGAAATTTGATGTAAAACGACGTTTCTGCCCAGATTCTACAATTTACTCAAAGTGCAGAATTTTTAATATGAAATTCTCCAATCTTCGGTCAGCCATAAAAACTTTGTTTTTAAGAGTTACGGGTCGAATTTTATATCAAAACAACCGTCTCAACAAGTACTAACATATTTTTAAGCCTAACTTTCATAAAAAGACTTTTACAACATCCTTAAACCACATTCTAATTTTCTTCATAAAATATATTTTTTGACATACCACAAAATTTCAACCAAATTCCTCAAAATTATCAAATACTACGTCAATCCTACTCTCCATCATCTAAGATATTATACCAACACTTTTCAAATGATCACAACTTATATACACACATGTCTTATGGATACCAAAACAAAGAAAACTAAATTATACTAATGGGCAAATAAAAATAGCATAATGCTTCAAGAATATCAACAACACGAATAGAAAGTAAAATGGTGTATGACGTCCTTGACATAGAATCCAATATGCAAGATATAAAAGTCTCCTTGGCGGTATGATTCTTCAAAATCACAATATGTACCGGGGAAGAAGAACGAAACATTAATGAGTAGCGCTTCTGAAACGGGGAGGTTTTTATGAAATAAGAATGCTAAAAGTTTATACGTGTAAAATCGTATTCCAATCAACCGCCACGCTCTAGACGATTAGTTATAAGATGACTATGGCATTTCCGGGGTATAAACGAATGTTACAATTAAGAGTCGGAAGTAGAATGATGTGACAATGAAATAAACAAATTAGAACAATGTTCAAATGTCGTGTAAAATGGTGACATAAAAGGGTCAACGAAAAGATTGTGAAAATCCACAATATAATTTGATATGATTTCAAAATTTCATCCAAGATGTTGCGACTTACACGATGGCCACTAGTCTTTTTCGAGGACACATTGAGTTACACAATGGTCATTAGACTATTTCCCAAGACGTTTCTCGTGAATAAGCACAAATGGTCGAAAAGCAAATTGGATATCTATATGGATAGCTTAAAGGAGCTAAACAATGAAAGTAACACACATGGGTAGTAAAACGATACTCAGAAAATTCTCATCGATTAAAACATTTACAAAATCCCAAATAGTGGTACCGCGAAAGTTCGCACAACCGATAAAAGTAATTCGGGTAATAGTCGGTTCGAATCGAACGAGTATATGTAATCGGTCATTACATATCTATATTAGATAAAAATAACGCTTAGAAAAGTGAGCAGAAGAAGTCGGGCAGCATACTTGCACGGACACGGTGTGAAAATAAGTGTATAAGGTCACTACATATATAAAATTTATGCAACATACGAATGAACGCAATGCATTAAAATGAATATGATAATTTTAATAATGATTTATTTAAACATGTAAATGAATGCAAAGAAAACTTTAACATAAAGTTTAACGATCGATGTATATTTCGATATGAATCATAGTATTTATTCAATAAATACTTAGCAATAATGCATTCATGAAGAAGGAATACTAAAATGGTAATCACTTAAGATGACTTGAGCGGGAACCACGAGGAGTATTTTGCGCACAAAAATTAGAAAAATAAAGTTATAGTTTAGGTTTTTGAAAAATGACCTAGTTCTCTATAACTTATGGCTCTTGATACCAATCTTTAACACCCCCAAATTTGAATCAAGATTCGGGTCCAACAATGGTGTGTTAATAATAAGTACAACAGTCATATATTATATAGAACGACTCGAAAAAAGACGTTATCAAACATGTTCCATTCCAAAAGCAAGTTTAGAGTGCAAGCGTTGTCCCAACATAAAATTAACAAGACACAAGTGTTCAACAAAATATAAAGACATCGTTTTTGAGGAATGGAAATCAATTATTTTAACAAAATTCATTCTTAAGTGCAACTTCCTCCTCTTCGTCCCAAGCTCTAAGTCCTTAGCTTTGATTACCTGAGATAAAACATGCTAAAAAGTCAACGAAAACGTTGAGTGAATTCATAGAGTTTATATGAATAAGTTAGAACACAAGCATAAATATTGATTAAATGATGAACTTGTCGATCATACAAGTCATTTCAGATAAATTGCATTAAACTCGTGACACCGATCCCATGGACGAAATATGGATCATTTTAGATCATGCATATATCTTTTCATATGCTCACAAACAATAATAATAATGCCCCCGGGCTAGGTATCTTGTCATATACCTAATAAAATCTTGAATACAATATGTTCGAACATTGGGGTCCCTAAAACGGGCGTATCCCCAAACACCGAACCGGGTTGTCAAGCCCATAGATCTATTAATTGTAACAGCGGCTACCCATCATAGGTAGTTGACGGTTCACGATTGGGGTCTTTTGACAAGAGGTACTTAATGCAATCAAGGTATATATTCGGGTCCAGCATACATGCAAAACAACTTGTGTTCAATTTGATAAAGTAGCATGTATCTCCCTCGCGGGGTTTAAGAAAACATTTAAAGTTATAAAGGCGAGGCTATGAACTCACCGTGAGTAGAAGATAAAATGAGAAATCAACGACATGGAAGACTCCAACATTTTGCCAAGACCTATAAAGCAAGTCGCGACTTAGAATTATAAATAAAATCATTATAGTAGAAATTGTTATATAATACTAGTTAAAAATCCAAAACATGAATGATATTGCACCAAGACTTAACCAAGGTATTTATACTCCAAAATATGACTCCTAATCTGGTCCTGTAGGTAATTAAACATCTACTAAGTTTCATATACTAATTCTTTGTATCAGCTATATTGCGTATCTATACGTTTTTTATGTCTCAACAAAAGACGTAAAACTCTACAACTCTTATTTTTGACAAGTTTCCATGTGCATCCATTCTCCTAAACCTTAAAGAGATAAACATGAGGTTTTCACCCCTAGAAAGGTCCTTGAGTCTAGTTTCCAGAATTTAAGCCAATCAATCATACCATTTACCAATCCATTGGAAATGGATTTTTACTAACTATAACTCAAAACAGAATGTTAACTAAATTTTTACTGTTTACGGTTTCGGCCACAAATCCTATTCTATAATAGCTTTTACATTGAATCCAAAGAGAGGTGAAAGCTTATAATATCTAGTGATTAACCATGTTTTAAAACCTCAACCCACTGTAAAAAAGCTGGAGCAAAACAAGTTTCCCAACAGCAGCTCCAGATTCGACCTTCTTACCTAAAAAGGTCATATCTCCCTCATCCGGAATTGATACAAAAGCGTCCAATTCGCCACATGTACCTAAGACCTATATCTATCGAAACATGTCTTTTTTTTATAGACCCTAAACCAAAAATTTTGATAAAACCCCACGTTTTGCTACTGACCTGGAAACAGTCCCAAAATCTACCTATAATCTCAATCCAAACACTTCTAAATCATCAATTTATCCATCACAAGGCCAAAATTCATCAATGTAATTCATCTTATATCCATTATACTTCTTTGACACTAAATAACCAAGATCAATCGAAAAAAAGCATTGCTGATCAAAGAATCCAAAACAAGACATGTATATTTACAAAAAAAAATCAAAACAATAAAAAGGAAGCTTAAGGAAGCATTTTTAATGGAGGGATTTAAGAGATCTAACATGAACCCTAATTGGTGTTGTGTTGGCTGCCGAATCCACGAAGGCCAAACAAAAGGAAACCCTATATTTTTCCTATTCCAATCTTGCTCACAATTACTTATTTTCAATCCCTTAATAATCTTGTAGCCTCCAATCAAGTAAAAACCCAAAAAACACATAGATCTTCAAAATCAAGATTTTCTAAAGTACATATATGATTGTTTTTAGTTTTAGGGATAGGTTAAGGATGATTTTAGGGATCTTTTGGTGTAAAAAGGAAGTGGTTTTATGAAGTTTTGAGGGAGATGATGGTGGTTTTGGTTGTTTGTTATCGAATAGTAGAGAGGAGAGGGGAGGGTGACAATTTGTTTTTCGTGTGTGTGTGTTTTATGAGTATAGAAACTAGATTTAGGTCCTTATATAGGGAGGGATATCACTAGCATAATTTCTATAAAAAAAATTACATATAGGGTCATTGGTTTTGGCTTAATAATCGGCCCCCTCCTTTTGGGGTGGGATTGGTTGGGCTTTGAATGGTAATCTTTGTATCAGTTTTGTTTCCGGGCCCAAAACCTATTCTAATTCGCTAGATTTTCCTATATCGTGATTTTTGTCTCGGGTGCAATTTAAAATATAAGAAAGATAAATATTGTAAAAACAAAAATAATTAGGCACTCAAGGCCCTAATACGGGGTCGTTGATTTCTCGATTATAAAAATGGATAAATTTTGATTGTAGGATTCGCGAGGGTTTTAAAATTAACGATTTTAATAAAAATCGATTAAGATAATAAAATGAATTATTTAAAATTTAGTGGTAAATTATAACCTAATCATTATTTATCTACATAAAATGCCATACTATATTGTCACACATCCTAATGATCATCAATAAACATGTTTTACAAAATCAAAATACTCTTGTAAAAGAAATTGAAGAAAATCATAAGAAAGACTTACAAAAATAACAATGGTGACACTAATAATTCACACCACCTCCACACCTTATTTCATCAAGTTTTTGACCCAACAATACCAATATAAAATTAAAACTCAATCAATATTTTAGCCTTGACACTTCTTTTTACCCAAAACAAGGTCAACCAAAAGCACTCCAAAATAAGTCTTGCAAGAAAAGTCAACCAACTCCAAAAGTTACCAATAGAAACCAAGACCACAAATCACCAAAATCCTACAACATCATCATCACAACTCCATGCATGAAACCCTTAAAATATCACAACACATAAGCCCCTAAAGTTCAATAAATGATGGTTTTTATGGTGATTAAATATTAAGAACAATAATACTAACAATGGAACTTGATTGGTGTAGAATTTAACTAGTTAAATTTGTAAGATGAGGGTGTTTGTATGGCTTATTTGGTACGGCAAGGGAGAAGAACGAAAAGGGAATGGTTGAAATTTTATCAAATAAATGAGAATATGGTGTGTACTAGTGGTTTTATAAGAACTGCTCATGCATTTCTAGTAGCCAAGTGTCCTTAAGGACACTTGAAATTTTGCCACGCCACAACTAAAGTGGTTTTACCACTTTAGAGTTTTATTTAATAGTAAATTTAGTATTTAGGGCATAAATTTTAAGATAGGTAGGTAGTTTTGAGGCTAACGGGTATTAACGTAGAATATAACGAGAGTTAAGGTGGAACCACGAAGTGAAAACGAACAAGATAAAAACAGTTCTACATAAATCTAGACACTTTTCTGAAAAATTAAATTACGTAGGGTTCGAGATGGATAATAATTCTAAGCATGGCTCGTAAATAATTAAAACGACGATTTTAATAAAAATCGACTAAAATAATCAAATTAATTCTATAAAATTTAGAATTTAAATATAAACTCGGGATAAAATGGTGACCTTAAATACGAAATGTTACATATTTAAAAGATTTAAGATACTTAGGAAAGTATTGTAAGCTGTCTAGGACTCCTTGATGTATAAAAGAAGGTCCTGTAGCATAGAGTTTGATATCACAAATCGTACAAAAAACGAGTCATTTATAGAATTATCATAGCTTCAAGGTCTTTGTAACCATAATACTTTGAGAGTATTCGTATTATTATAATATTGGAGCTTTTATGTTTTGTTGAATTATATGTTCATTGTGTTTACTGTTTCATTGATAATTCTTCTCAATATTAATAATTAGATTTCGCATAATCTTTAATATACACAAAGTTTCTACTATAGTTTTGTTATATGTATCTAATATAACTAAACCTTAAACAAGCTTAAGGAATTCGATCTATTAAAGTGGGATCCAACACTAGGTCCTCTTGATAAATGGGAACATCCATCATTGACTGGATCTCGTGTTCAAAAGATGACAGAGTTAAACTGGTTGTTCATTTCCAGCTTGTTTCTCTACAATTTCTACATCGGCTTTGTTTTCATTAGCTTTCTTCATCATTAGATCCAAAAAATGAGCTGCTTGAGCTACTAGAATTGTCCTTTGACTCATCGAGAACCTCTGGAATAATCCCAGATCCTTTACTTGAGCCTTTGGAAAGTTGTTGAATTCTGTAGACAAGCTTGATTCTTCCTCTTTTAGACACTTCCATAGCTCCCCCCCCCCTCGAACTAGCAATCCTTTTTGGAGTAGATTCAAGGCTTTCTTCCAAGCGCATCAGAATAAGAATACCCGCATGAAGAAGTCTTGTTGTATAACGCCTAAATACTCGAAGTACCTAATTTATCCCTTTCAAGAAGTCAAAACCGTATCATCAAAATCAATTAAGTCCCGGATGTGTGCATTTCACTATTCAGGATAGTGATGATATAAATTGTAACACCAAAGTCAACTAAGTTCCGGATGTAGACAATTAAACCCTCTAAGTAGTCGAAATGATAACACCAAAGCCATCTAAGTCTCGGATGTAGACATTTCTTCTTGCAGGATACTGATTATCTAAAGGAATCATCATACTTATGTGTACCTCTTTTATCAAATATTTCTACTTCTTCGAGAATAAGCTTAGTGATTAACCAGTTGGGGAAACATTAAATGAATCAGATACATATCATTAACTTCAAGGCTTCTTAAACTATGTAATTATTTCCAAACAATCATAAGCCTTTTAAAACTATGAGGTGTTGGCAATCTTGGTCGTTTGTAATTTTAAGCCTAAGCCACTAATCTTGAAAGTATAGTTAAGTCCCTAAAGTTATTAACTTATGACAACTAAAGCACTTGGAGTTAAAATAAATGAACTCCCCCTCAAATTATTATTTGTTAAGTTACCGTGACATGTTGAAGATAATTTGAAAACACTTTCTCCCCATCGAATAAAGACCCATATTCTATTTAAATATCTATTGTATTTGTTCGAGTGGTCAAAATTTTTGAAAATATGTTTGATTAGAACACCGATTCTGATTTGATTAGAACACTTTTTCACATGGTTAACTCGAACATGATTTGTAAAATCAATATTTTTGAGAAAAATTGTTCGGGTTATAAAACTTATACAAATGGCAACCTAGTTCCTTCTAGTTGTAAGTTAAAAGGCGTAAGCTCCTAATTACCATACAAGTCCTTTAAGATTCTAACACATGACATCTAACCACATTATTAGTTAAACTTAACTAACTCCCCTTTAAATAATGATATGTCATTGTTAAATCTTTATTTGTTTATTGAAGCACCATTTTAAAAGATTTATTCTTTAGCACTTTTCTCCCCCTCATATATTGACCCGTTTTATAGTTAAAGAGTTGTAGTCAGTGTTTGAGTGAAAGTCTTTTAAATCTGTTTCTGATGATAAACTAAGAAGACTGGTTTGTTTTTGAAAGACAACACCTTTTACACCAAAAAAAAGATTTCTCTTATTTTGAAAAATAAATGCACTGACGCGTACACTTATTTTAAGAAAGCCCGGGTTGTGTAGCAAAGTATATACAAGCCTTTGTATGAATATGAAGTAATTCATACCCGAGAAAAAATAATTTCCCGTTGTGAGGTCAAGTTATCTTTTTGACGATGTACTTGCCTTTAAGATGATGACCGGGTCACTGTCTGAAATAACAACAAATCATTAACATGTTTTGAAAGCATTTTGAACTTCTCCTTGAACTTTATTTACAACCCCGTGTCATTGTTGAATGATATTTCTAAGGTCATAAATATTATCGATTTTCAGAAGACATGTCATGATTACATATTTTTGTGTTTTTCTGATTTTATATTTTTGTATTTGATTTTATACTTTTATATTTTTTTATATTCTTTTTGTAAAATTTTATATAAAGAGAAAAATCTTTTTGTGTTTTTATGTTTTCTTATTTACATGTATTACATAGGATATGTGAAGAGATACCACCATTACTCTTCCTCTTCTTCTACCAGACTTTTTAGAGTTTCGAGAGACATGATTTTCATTCCAAGCTTGTTTATCAAGAAGTTGAATCTTTCTCGAGGCAAAGCTTTGGTAAAGATGTCCGCTAGCTGATATTTTGTTTTGACAAAGTAGAGCTCCACCACTCTATTTTCACTTGCTCCTTAATAAAGTGGTATCTCACATCTATATGCTTGGATCTCGAGTGTTAAACATTGCTGCAGCATAAGGAAATTGCACTCTTGTTATCAAAGTACAGAGGAATCCTATTGAATTTAAACCCATAGTCTGATAGTTGTGATCTCATCCATAAGATTTAGCACAACACCCAAATAAAGCTATATATTCAGCCTTTGTACTAGAGATAGCAGTGCTCTTTTGCTTCTTGGATGACCAGCTGACAAGTTTATCCCCCAAGAATTATGCACTACCAGATGTCCTTCATCTAGTATCTTGACACCCAGCGTGACCTGCATCTGCATATGTTGTTAGAGAAATGCCGATATCTTTCGAATACCAAAGACCAATATTACTGGTTCTGTTAAGGTATCGAAAGATCCATTTAACTGCATGTAAGTGCTTTTCGATAGGTTTTGCCTGATACCGGACACACATGCATACATCAAATACGAGGTCTGGTCAACTTGATGTAAGATACATAAGGCATCCGATCATTCAACGGTAATGTGTAGGATCGACTGGTTTGCCTTGTAGATCTTCATTAAGTTTACTTTTGTCCACCATAGGGGTGTTAACAGGATCACTAGATTGCGTATGATATTTCTTTATTATTTCAAGAGCGTATTTAGGCTGGTTAGTAAAAATGCCTCTAGGACTTTGTGAAAAAATTCATCACACATAGTAGGATTAGTAGAGGTAAATATTATATCATCGACATAAATTTGTACCAATCTAATCTCTTGGCCTGCTTTCCCGGTGAGGAGTGTTAGATCGACTGCACCCTAGGAGAATTCTTGTAAAAGAAGAAAGCTGGACAACATGTCATACCACGCGCGTGGAGCCTTCTTAAGACCATAAAGTGCCTTTTTGAGCCTGTACATGTGATTTGGGTTGTCTTGATCTACAAATCCTTCTGGCTGACTAACATAGACCACTTCGCTTAGCTCACCATTGAAGAACGCTGTTTTGACATCCATATGATAGATAGTTATATTCTTGTTGGCAGCATTTGCAATGAAGATACGAATGGCCTCGATCCTAGCAACTGGTGCAAATGATTCCTCAAAATCTATCCCTTCCTCTTGACGGTATCCTTTAGCAACCAATCGAGCCTTGTTCTTAAGTACACCCCCAAATTAGTCTTTCTTAACCTTGAAGATCCACTTTAGTTTGATCAACATTACGAGATCTGGACAAGGTACTAATTCCCAGACTTGCAGTCGTTCGAATTCGTGAATCTCTTATTGCATAGCTTCAATCCAAGATGGTTCGAGTATTGCTTCCTTAAAATTCTTTGGTTGGACTAAAGTGAGAAAGGCATCGAAATAACACCACATAGCGTGAGTCTGAAGTTGCTTTCATATGGAGATTGGTCGAGAAGGATTTCTAATCACATTTTCTAACGAATGATTCTTTTTCCATTTACCAATAAGTTCTAATGGAATGTGAGATTATTGCACGTTTGAAGATGATTCCTGAGAAGTTGAGGCTTCATGAAGAATTTCATGACATGGATCATCAAAAAAGTGCAGGTTGTTGTTGTTCTTCAACACCTTGTGAAATGATTAGAGATTGTTCTTGTGCTTGAGTACATGAGATACTTGCTGATGGTTCATCTTTATCAATAGAGGTTGATGAAGGTGAACCGGCTGGATCAACAGGTCTTGGAGCAGCAGCTGCTTGAACTAGAGAAACAACACTAGAAGGAGGATTGAGGTACTCATAAAACATTGGTTGGAAAAGGAGATCCCAATTATTCTTGGTGGGTGGGACATAAGGTGTTTGAGGAATATATTTTGGTACGAGTCCTGAACTGAGTGTTCTAGGAGTCATTAAATCTGAATTGTTCAGAAGCCATAGCCGTCAGCTCATCAAACATAACGTAAAGTGTTTCCACAATTTGTAGGGTTATTTTCTTGTAGATTCGGTAGGCCTTCTTTGCAGGAGCATAGCCAACAAATACCAATATTAGCCTTCGGTTTCAATTTACCCAAATTCTCACTATCACTGGTCGGATAACATAACGAACCAAAGACATGAAGAAAAGATAAATCAGGTTTCTTATCATGCATAATCTCATAAGGTGTTTTGTTGTAGCGAAGAGTATTAGGGAACGGTTTTGGTTATAACATGCCGTTGAGACTGCTTTTGCTCACAGATACAATGGAGCTTTAGAAAATATCAACATGGTATAGGCAGCTTCCACTAAAGTTCGGTTTCGTCTTTCGACAATGATGTTCTGTTGTGGAGTACGCACAACAGATGTTTGATGTGTGATTCCGACATTTTCATAATAGTCTTTAAGAGTCTGATTTACAAACTCGGTTCTATTATCTGTTCGAACATTTTTGACAACAGCATTCAAACGAACTTGTATTTGCTTCAAGTATTTGATGATGACCTTAGGAGTTTCATCCTTTGATCTCAAAAACTTAACCCACATAAATCTTGAGTAATCATCAACGATATCCAAGATATATTTCTTCCCATTTATACTCTCCACACGCATTGGCCCGCAAAGATCCATATGCAAAAGATTGAGTTTTTCTTGATTAGTGTCTTCAGCTTTAGGTTTATGAGAGTGCTTCTTGCTTTTTCCTAAAGAACATGCCAAACATAAGTGATCTTTCTCAAATTTCAGCTTTGGTAGACCTCGAACAAGACCTTGCTTAGCCAGCTAGTTTAGAGTACCGAAGTTTAAATGAGACAACTGTCGGTGCCATAACCAGCTTTTAGTCTTAGAGGCTTTAGATACCAAACAAATTGGATAAAATTTCAACATATCATCCAGTGAAATGGTGTACAAATTTGTGTCTCTTGATCCAGAAAGTAAATCTACACCTTCTAAATTCCAAACGTAGCAAGTGTGCTTCCGTAAAGCTACTTCAAGATCTGAGTCACAAAATTGACCCATGGAGAACAAATTATGCCCGAGACCCTCAACATAATAAACCCGTGAGATTGTAACCAGTGTTTTGAAAGGCTCAAGGCGCACTAAGGCGCAAAGGGCTTATGGAGCCTTGAGGCGAGGCGCAGATCAAGGCGCGGGCTTCATGAATATGAGTCGCATTAAATTGAAGTAAATTATAATAGTTTAGGAGAAAATTTATAGATTAATGATGACTTAAATAACACTAAAATAATTAATGTAATCTAAAAAATTGAATAGAGATCTAACCAAAATATCAAGCATGTATCAATATTCATGTCATGGAACGAAGATTACTTCTCTCATGCTAAAATAGAGGGAGAGTTTTGTATAATGCGATACACTTGATTAGAACGAACAAATACACGGCAATTGTATTGATGTTAACACTTATTTTCCAGCTAGTTTCTAGGTAATCTATTATTAACATATGAGGGTGATGAATGTTAAATTGAAAAGAAAGTTTCAAAATCAGTTACCTTTCCTAGGCGCGTGGTATGTGCTTAAATACACATACTTTTTACCTAATAAAACGACCCCAAATGACCAAAAACGGACATAAAATGCCAAATATATGCTTGTTTTGCTATATATACTGTGCAGGTACCGGATATTCACTAAAGGACAAAAACGAAGCCAAAACCGAGCACGGGATTGAAAAGAGCACAAAAAGTCAACGTTAAAGGCAACCAAAAAGTCAACCAAGTCAAAGTCAAAAGTCAAAGACGAAGCCGAAACCGAAGAAATACTTAATGGGCCAACCCGCACCCATCTAATGGGCTTGGGCAGCCCATTAAGCATTTATATCAAAACTTACATAAGCTTAAAGCTTATAAAGTCCATAAATATAATCCGGCCCAATCCTAAGCCCAAAACCCTTAAACCATTAACCCCATTAACTCATTTACACCACAAGTCCCTAACACCTTTTGCATCGTTAGTCCAAAAGGACTAACGGTGCCAGTCCTTAGCCTTTGCACCGTTAGTCCAAAAGGACTAACGATGCAAACACTTAACGAAAATAGGGGATTAACCCCGTTACCCTGTTATAACAAAAACCCAAAAACCTTTTCTCGCTTATTATACTATTCATCTGTCACTCTCAATCACACCCTGCTACAAACAAAAACCCATCACTCTCACCTTCGACCACACTTCACAAACAGACATATCCACCTTGACAATCCTCTTTTATTTGATTGAACAAAGTTACAAGAAAATGGATATAGGGCTGTGATTGCAAGGCTTGGTGAACAAGAAAAATTGGATGGCTATGATGATGGTTTCACTCTCCTCACACAACAAACACAACAAGCACAACAAGCACAACTGAGAGCTTGTATTTGGCTATTTATATGAAGCTTATTTCTTCATTGAAGGACATCTAGTGTAAAGTAGTTTAGGAGTAGTGCAATCTTGTCTTTTAAATTTTTTTTACAGCTTATTTGTCTTTACTTATTGTATTTTTAAATTTAAAGCCTTGTAATTTTCTTAAGTTAATGAAAATTTTAGTTTTTATGACAAATCTATCTCTTTTAATCTTTATGCATGTTTGTAAGTCATTTCTATAAGCTCTTATAAGCCTTTAGAACCTGTTTTACTAATACAAGCTTTTCCCATAGTTTTTGTGAGTTTTATGTGTCATTGGAATCAAAATTTGGATTTTTAGCTTGTTGGATGATAAGCTAGCCATGGATAAGCTTATGGGTTTGGATTCAGCTTATTGATAATAAGCTGAGTCCCTAGAGCTTTTAGGAATTTCTTTTAAGCCCTTGTTTTAGCAAGGGATAAAGGTACACTTTCTATTTCCTTTTTCCTTTCTTTACTGCTTATTTGCTTATTGGCTTATATTGTGCTCTTCTGCTTATTTGTGCTTATCTATGCTTATTGTTGCTTATTAGTGCTTAATCTGTCTTACTGTTGCTAGAATTCTTAGTTCATAGTTTAGAATGGTTTAGATTTAAGTTTTGTTCCAAATTGCTTGTTTTTAGTTAAAACTGCTTATCCTTGTAGCTTATTAGATTAGTGCTTATTTTTCTTTAGATTTTGCTCAATAGTCATTAATAAGATTAGTTTATCATCTACTTTCATAAATCTTTGCTTAAATCAGGTTGTTATAAGCTTAAAATTCATTTTAGTTTTCTAAAGGGGTGTTTGGATCAAACAGTATTAACATAAGTTAATACTGTTTTGTCCATCTTGTAATCAAAAGTGACTTTTGATTCATCATTTAACAGTATTAGATCAAGTTTGAATCAAGTTTTTAGTTGTTTTCATGTTTTTCTAATAGCTTTCATTACTGTGAGATTTAATGTGCCAAAACTGTTTACTTTTGATTTTTAAAATTCTAGTTGTTAAGAGTGGTATTCCATGTTCAAAATGCACTCCTTAGTGAGTCTATGATCTGGTATTTGGAAGTAGAGCACTGTTTTATTGTTTTATTGGTAATGGGTCAAACTAGTTTTATATAAGAGTAATGGGTCAGTTTTTGGTCAATTTGCTCATCAAATTTAAGTTAGTTATAGGTTGTTTTAGACTTTGAAATTCAAGGCACAAGCTTTTTGGCTTATGGACTAAATCTGTTTGGGCTTTTTGGAGGTTTAAAACAGTTTATACTAGCTTATTTTGAGGGCTGCAATTTGCCTTTTAGCCCTTTAGTTCTTTTATTGCCTAAACTGCCCTTTTGATTCTTTAGCTTATTATGTTTATTTAGTATGCTTTTTTTCGGTTTAGATATGCTTATTTAGTCTAGAATTAGGTTATCCTAGCTTATTTGGTTTTGTTTTTAGCTTATTTGCATTTTTTGCTTATTAGGTGTTAAATTTTAGTTTGAAAGTAGCTTTTTCTTTAAGCCTTGTTCATAGCTTATATGTGTTTCAAACTGTTTATTATTTGTTGATTCTTGAAGCTTATATATAAAGTTTCTCTGCATATAAGTCATTAAGCCATAAGAATAGCTTAAGGCTTTTAATTTTTAGCTTAAAAGTAGCTTGTTAGCCCTTGTAAATTGTTTTCTTATGTATTCTATCATTAGTTCTTTTAAGTCCTTTCCAGCTTATTTTCTTGGCTTATTTTTGTTTGTAAGTGCTTATTAGGGTTAGGGCATTATTTGTTTTGAGCTTATTGGTTTCTATGTGTGCTTATTGGGTCTAAAATAAGTAAAACAGTTTAGCCCTTTGTCACTAAGTCTAAAAAGCAATCTGTCAACTTTTTTTTTGCTTATTACCAGCTTATTTTTGAGTTTTGTAAAAAGTTCCTTTTTTAAAGTTTGTTACTTTTACTTATTTTATAAGTTTTAAAAAAATAATAATAAAAAAATGGTTTTAAAAAAAGAGGGGTCACAGGGGTCGAGCCTGTGGCCTCCCCTTTACACACCCAACGTATTTAACAAACACACCTCAACCACTGCCCTTGGGACTTTTCACCTGTCATACTTTGCAACATTTAATTCTTAACCCTTTTTATCCCTTAAGCCTTTCAGCCCTTCTCAGCTTATTTACAGCTTATTTATAAGCTGTTTTTCAAAGTTCAAATTTTTCTTGCATTCTACATATCTTAAAGTATTTTCTAGTAATTTTCTAGAATTTTTATAATTAGTTTAATATTTTTAACATTTAATTTAGATTAAATTAGTTTTTAATTCATAATAAATGAAATAAAAGTCAAAAAAATATAATTCTTTTTTTAAAATTTTCTTTTATCAATTAGGACTGTTAAAAATTAAATTTGCATTTGTAGGGTTAAAGTTTTAGAATTTAGGTTTTTAAAGAACGGGATTAGGATCCCGTTATTGTTTTTCGTGTTTTAGCTTTAATTGCTTTTGTTTTAGGCTTGCTTTTACTTGTTTTTTGCATTTTAATTGTAGAAATAGAAAATCAAATCCAATTTGTGATATTCAAGCATTGTTCCACAAACGTTACCTCTATTTTCAATTCACACATTGTCGGGATACGACCCGGGAAGGTTTTTGGGACTTTGCTTTGGTTAAAAGCAAATTTTCTTCTTAAAACCCTCTTGGAATACTTCTCTTACTAATATTGATATTTTGGGACTACTTATTATATATTTATATTTATATTTTATATTTATTTATATCTATATATATATATATATATATATAGTAAGAAATCTTCAAACAACGCGCCTAGGCTCAAGGCTCTAAATTCTAAGGCTCTGCGCTTTTTGTGAGCCTTGTGCATGTGCGGAGCCTCGATATGAAACAAATCCCTAGAGCTTGAGCCTTAGAGCCTAGGCGTGCTTTTTAAAACTATGATTGTAACATTCCCTAGCTAATAGTCACCATAACCCATTATCTTTGCAATTCGATCATTACCAAATCTGACTGTACCCAAAAATTTGCTAACGAAGTTCATGAGCTAAGAGCGCTACCCGGTCATATGCTTGGAGCAGCCTGAGTCCAGGTACCAGAGTACGATTTGTACGACTTGAAATTAACACAGAAAAAAGATGGAGAAGTAGAAACATTGGACCCCTAGTTTTGCATGGGTTCTGAGTGGTTAGAAATCTTAGAACCTACGGTCTTAGATTTACTACTTGACTCTACATTTTTTATGTCTTTGAGTTTCCTAAATTTGTTTCTACTTAGTTGTGTTTGCTTAACTACTGTTGTTGATATGGATTTTCTAGGAGGCACTACTTTAGTGGAGATGATCCTAGTTAAAGGGCATGTGTTTCCAACTATAGTGAAGATCCATCCTGTAGGTTTCTAGCTATATCCAACATTAGTGTAAACTTTACTAGTAGGTTTCCACATTATCTTCTTTCTGCTCTTAGATGATCTAGATTTCAAAGATTTAGATCTAACACGAGCATTCACATCATTAAGATAATCACGAACACACAGATCGTGAATAACATCAAACTTACATTCATGGTAGGTAGCACAAATAAGTTTAGAATTCACATTCAACACAGAATGCTTAACATTTTCATTACAGACTGGTTTAGAAACACAATTCATATTATTCAAACTAGACTTAACAATCATAGGATGGTCTTCTACTTTAATTTTCTTCTTGTTACTACTTGAATTTTGCGTGATCCTATCTTTCTTTGTATTGCTACTAGGCTTTGATCCGCTAGCTTCAGTAGAACTGCTTACTCTTGTAGAAGGTGACACGGAATTGTTAGTGGTCTATTTTGCTTGTGGTTTTACCTATTTTTATGTTTTATCTTTTGATGTGTCACTGGATTATGCAAACCTAACTTTCCTACTTCTGTTTATTAGTATAACAGCAACTAATTTCTCACTTATATATTTTCAACTAGGACATGAGGCACACACGCATACTAGCAATTCCTGTATTCTTTGAGTATACTTACAGGCATAATCTAGTGCATTATCGAGAGGTTTTAAGGCTCTAGCTTGTTCAACTATGTCTCAAAGTATATTAGTGTGTTCTTGAGTCACCTTAAGGTAATCTACATATGTATCCCTATTATTCTTTATGCGAGGGGAAAGAGGTTGCAAATCTAATTTATAGACTTTTGAAGTAACCACATTCGAATTATGCACAGTTTAAACACTATCAATAACATTCTTTCCTTTTAAATTAGCAATGTTTTCCTTTGGTTTCTCAATCGAGACATTCTTTGCTTTTAACTGAGCTTGCAAATCATTTATAATGAAAAATTCCTTAAATTCAAGGGCATCTTGATTATGAGATGGTTTCTTTGCTTTGTTGCAATATAATTTCAAGAGAAATACACCGATTTTCAAGTCGTGAACATCGTTTTGAAAGCTTATTGTAAACAACATTTTCAATCATGTCATGCTTATTAGCAACCTCAGCCTTAAGCACTATAGTCTCATTGTATTCATCCACGAAAATCTTTTGCATGTTCTTATAATCATTAATGGCAACTAAAGAATTAACAACACTATGCACAAGATCTTGAGATATAAGTAGCTCCATTAAATGATCATTTTCATATTTTAACAACTCAGATGCAGAATTAGCATGTTCAAGATGATTATTATTTGTAGGTAACACATTATGAGAATGAACATTAGCATGCATTACAACATTCATTACATCTTGACAGATAATATGCTCTAAAAGACGATCATTATCAAGGCTTAATTCCTTTTTCTCAATCTCAAAATACTTCTTGTCTACAGAACACTGTTTAACTGCAACTTCCATTTGGTTAAAAACCGTTTTTACTTTATTAAATTCAAGATTAAGGCCATTATCAAAATCGTTGAATAATTCCTTTAAAGATTTAATAAATGGAATTACTTCTGTCATGAAAACCCCTTTTGTACATTTAAAACCCCATGCCCCTCAGTTATTGCATCGGGAGTAATCTTTACTTTCACCACCTTGTCAAAACTGGCAAGATGATTTTTTAGTTTTTGAAAACTTGTCTTTACCGAACTTACTTTTGGAAGTTCACAAGGAGCTTCCATTTTAACAGGTGTAGTTTGAACAACGGGTTGTTCATAAATAGGGTTTGAAATCCGTAGCCAAAAAGCTTGTTCTGCAAACAGTTCCTTTTGAGGAACAAAATGTCATTCCAAAATGCTTAGATAAGTTGTTTAAATCAACATAATTAATTGGATAAATATTCACTTTCTAATCGACTCTCTTTTGCTAATAGCAATGTTTCTTCATAATCAACCACAGAAATCACATCATGTTTCTTAGATATTACATGACCATCATAGAAAGTTGGTTTAATCAGCTGAGCTTTTTTAAGATAAAAGGGATTTTGATAATCAAGTGCTTGTTTATGTGTGTCATCATAAAAAACTTGTGGTTTCGTAAGCATATGCATAGTTTGCGTAGATTGACCCACTTTGTAAACAATGTTTTCCAATTATTTCTTTTGTTTTTCTAAATCAATTGCTTCTTCAATGTATTTATCTTCCTTTTCTTTTGATTGCTTTTTCAAAGAATCAATTTTTCTTATTAAAGACACATTTTCTTTTTCATGTTTAGAAAGATTAAATTTAAGCATGTCAATCTCCTTTTGAAAAGCAGCAAACTTTATATTTTTACTAAGAATCATGTCATTCATTTGTGACTCTATATATTTTTCACGATTGTTTAAATCAACAATTTGTCTCTCTTCAAACTATTTAACCTGTTCCTTATAACTTTCAAGCTCAGCAGTTAAAGATGCATCTAGTTCCTTATGTTTTAGATTATCAGCAGTACATTTAGCAACTTGATCAGATATCGCATCAAATACCAACATTATCATAGCATTTTGTTGGTCAAAAGAAGTATTATTTTGAACATGTGCACTTTCCGTCTCTTGCAAATATTGGTCATACGAGATGATATTGCTATCACTTGTAATGTCAATATCTGGATTGAGATTGAAAGTTAGTTGTTCATAATAAGACTCCTCTTGAACACACATATCAGATACAACATTATTTTGATAATTTTCAGAATTAGGTACCTCGGAGATAACATCTAAATCATAACTAGAGAGGTTAGCCATTAGAACTACTTGTGCCCCTGGTGCTTCATCACAGTCTAAGTCGAAAGCATCAACATCATCAGTCTGGAAAGCAGCATTAATTGGCATTGTTGTCTGAGTGTCTTGGCCCACTACAACTCCTGGATCTGCTGAGAATCCTAACTGCTCCTCATCCAATACTTGACCAGATTCTTGTGCTTTAACCAGCATTAACTTTTCCTTAAACCATGCTGAGTTGCTTGGCCTCTTTGGCCGAGTGCATTATCTTGCCATATGCCCTTCTCCTTTACAATTGTAACACTTGACAATCCTTGCTTGACATGCTCCATTATTCCCCCATTTCTGTTTACCCCTAAACCTGTAGCATTGCTCTTTGAACCATTACCAGCAAAACCCTGACTTTGTCTTCCCTACACTTGTTGAACTATAACTCTGCCATCATGAATGGTAGCTTGATTTCTGGGGTTAGAAGATGTTCTAAGTTGGTTGTTGGTAGTAGGAAAACATGAAGCAATTGATGTACTTAGATATGTCATTGCTTTGTTCAGACTAGCAATTAGGTCATCTCCAGGTAGAAATAATGGAACAACAAGTCCTGAGTCTAATTGAGGAAACTCTGGTTGTGGTTGTTGTGTAATTATTGGAGCTTGATATGCATGTTGGGAACTTGATGGAGGTAAGTTATTGACTGGAGCCTAATACTGTAGTTGATGATGAGGTGCATGAGAAGATTGTGATTGTGGTTGATAATTATAAGCCTGTGGAGGAGTTAGTGAAAGCTGCTGTTGATACTGAGAAGTATTGTGTTGAGCTGGATTGTTGTTTGGATAAGAAGGGATGTGATGATGGTTAGCAACCAATTCCAGTGGATCTGGATACCTTTCATGCATTATACGTACTTCATTTCCATGTCCCTTGTATTGGCTAAGCTATGCATACAGCTGATCATAGTTAGTAGTATACATACTCTTTGCTAACTTGACATCAGTCACAAACTTGCTCCATTCGGGTTGAAGGCCATTAAGAAATTTGGTATTCACTTAGACTTGCTGCATTGTCATTCCAATAATGTGTATGTCATTTATTAGTTGAGCAAATCACATGTACTACTCATGAAGTGTTTCACCCTTGATTGAAGCAAACTTATCAAACTCATTGTATAGCTTACACTCACATTCTTGGTATTAAAGTTCAGTGCCTTGCATAAGTAACTTCACTCGATCCTAAATTTTTTTAGCTACTTGATTATAGTTAACAAGAGCATAGATATCTGGTGGAAGACCTTGAAGAACAATATTCGTAACATGAAGATCACAATCATCTTGAAGGTTTTCTTTGTCTGAGAGTTCTTCATAAGTCTTAAGTCTTGTAACACCATCTACTTCAATAGTAAGATAAACAAGTGGTCCTTCAAGAACATATTTAAGCATCATTCTATCGTGTTCCTTACCTTTTATGTAAAGCAACATACGACTCTGCCATGAGTTGTACATTGTCTTTTCAAGCATAGGAGGATGGTTATCAGCACCGGCTACAATCATATGTTCTGCTAAAGTAGTCATTTTAAATTACTTGAAATGTGAATTTAAATGATTAGATCAATTCAATGATTAATGAGAATTATGTTAAAGTGTTGTTTGTTATAAGTGATTAAATCCTTGTTATTTCACAGGATTTTACAGATCTTGATTAAACCGAGAAAATGAGTGAGTATTTCACGGGATTTTACTAATCCAAGATAAACCGTTGAAAATAACGTTGAATGTTGGAAATCAGAAACTTATTTCGCAGGATCAATTGCTTATTCCGCAGAAACAGAATTGTTTATTCCGCAAGATTAAAGATACTTGCTTATTTCGCAATCCTTAGAAAAAAGTTGTTAAGTTTTAGGCTTTAGAGGTATCCTTATTTCACAGAAATATGTAACACCTGTATGACTTATTCCGCAGTACTTATTCCGCAGTGACATAAACCGCCGAAACTTAAATCGTAGAAAGAAAGAATGACATATTCCGTAGTACAAAGAAATAAGTTGTTAGGTTCCTTGCTTACCAAAGTGCTTATTTCGCAGTAATAGTAACCCCTGTAATACTTATTCCGCAGAATAAGTGCAATACATAAACCGTAGAAATAAAATTATGCATAAACTGCAGAAACAAAACATAAACCGAAGAAACTATGACATATTCTGCAGTCTTCAAACATAAACTGCAAACGTCAAACTTTTTCGGAAAACCAACTTTTTAATCACTTAAAATACACACTTTTTGACGTTTTTTTACCAAAACCTTTTATACAACTAACTATATCTAAGATAGTAACATCATAAAAACACAAACTTGAAGGTTTTAAACAACAAAAAATTGTTTTTATAAAATGACGTGTATGGAACTCTTAAAAACTTTAAAAATCGTAAGTTTTGATCCAAAAACGCACACAATCTTAAGTAATACACCCCATGGCGACTGATACCAATTGATGATATCACAAATCAAGTATTACTATAAGAAACGAAGGAAATTCTAGAGAGAGAAAGAGAGTGGATGGCACAGAGAGAGAATAACATAAAATGTAAGAGCATTCAAATGACCAACACCCTCTCCAAGGCATGGAGAGGGTATATATATAGTATATTAGGTCGGCCAAGCCTTGGTAATTGATGTGTAAAATTGTTTTAAATAATTAATTGCCAAGTTTTAAATTTATAAAACTCGTCTACTAATACACGCACTAACGGGCAGAGAGCCCGATCGTATGTAGTGAAGTATTTGGTAAATCCGAGGTCGTCCCAAGAGCTAAGGGCACTAGTTCTAATTTGATTTTGTCACATTTGGAAAATGGTTTTAAGATTCATTAAAAAAAAGAAAAGTAAATGCATAAAAGTAAATTAATAGAATTAATCAAGGAAAAGCGTGTTAACCTAGCCATTTCATTACTACTGTTATGATTACGTTTTCCTATGCAATGTTCAATTACATGTTTCATTGGTGGATCTAATATCGACAGACCTGAATTGGCATTTGAGGTTTGTCCTATACTTACTATGCGATCCCAAATCCCCTAGGATCACACGGGCAGGACATCCAAGTTTGTAGTGGTTAATCCTTAACTCTCCTTAAGACCGATTCTATAATCTATACAAATTATTAACCCCCTCTGAAAGAGTTCCTGTGCTTTTTAAGTGTTTAATGTGACCAATGCGGTAATATGATTAATTCCTACACTAAGGATAGGTGCCAAACTACCCTAGTACCCCAATAATACCATGTTCAACAGGTAAGTCTAATAATAGGACTAATAAGATCCAAATTACCCTCTACACTACCAAAACCCAGGGATCAATGAAAGGCTATAAGGATATCTAATCAAATTATAATTAAATCGGAAATAACAATCATAACAACAGTAAATACATAGCTAGGCAAGCACTAAGAGTGCTTAGCCACTCATAAAAACAGTAAGACAAGAAGTAAATGAAGAAATCTTGGATTGGTATTTCATAATTCTTACAAATTGAGTTTTCAAATGATTAATGCTAAAATGAAGTACAATGATCCTCCCTTGGACTTCTGATGGAATGCTTCATCTTCTAGAGGCCTTGTTTGCCTCTTGGTACTGTGGGGTGAAGAGGTGAAGTGGGTGATGCCAAATGAGCCGAGTTAGGGCTCTATTTATAAGTATCGAAGATGTTATGGCGTAACAGTTATGAATACATTACGTCGTAACAATGCTAATGTTGTTTCCCATTCTCCAGGCTTAATTGATGTTACGGCGTAACCAGTAAATCTGCCATGGTTCCACATAATGCTGACGGGTCGACACTCACGCATTCCATTGAAATTTATGTTACGGTGTAAAGGTGATGGTGAGGTTACGCCATAACAACTGATGCTGAGTCATTTCTTCGTTAATCTTGATTACGGCTTAACTCCTTCAGGGAGGTTACGCCGTAAAAGCCTTGAATGTCATCACTTCTTGAATTCCACGTCTAAATCCCGCGTCTTTTGCTTAAATGCTTGCTTTGCTCCTGAAAACTAAATATAGGCAATTAAGTATTGTTTTCAGATATTTATAACATATTTACAAGCATTTCGTAGGGAATTTGATACTAAAAAGTATTAACTATTTGATGTTATCAAATATCCCCCCACTTGACTTCTACTTGCCCTCAAGTAGAACCGTTTAGAATAACTTATTAAAATATTTCCTTAATCTAACTTAGAGAAATAAATTTATAATTTACTTATGCTAGAAACATCAAAGCCGAACACCTCATGAAAATGGGGATCAAAATCACTCAACTCTCAGTGCTTCATTTTTTAGGGTGATCACTCAATTGGACTGTCATAGCATGTATTATATCATAGGCTTGGAAAGTACACAAAACTCCATCAACTAGAATTAAGGTCTAAACAGTCTTGAAGGCAACAAGGGTGAGACACAGGTTTAAAGTGGGTAAATCATCCTACAATCTTTACCAAAAGTGTTATACCAACGGGGCGACAAAATCACATATACACATCCATAACGATGGAATAGACCTACATGATTGCATTCAAATCCCTCATTCGAGCAAAACCAAGGGTTAAGATGCAGAATAATATAGGGTAGGATAAGACATGGGATACACATTAATTGGTGTTAAATAAAATACACAAAACAAATAGTCTTAAGTAGTCTAAGGTTTTCATAACCAACTACCGTCCATCCATAAGCCTAAGTATTTAAGTCTAAAAATCTGATCTATATTAATGGGCTACTAGCCCTGTTGATAGAAATAATGCCTAAAACGTTATTAATATTTTTCGACCTCTCAACGTTTTGATAATCACAAAATGTAAAAACGCTAAATGTAAAATTAAACGTAATCAAGTAATTAGTAGTAAATTTCCATTTCGAATATTTAATCACTTAAAGGTATGAATAAGTAAATGCTTAACGCATTTTTATGATCAAAGGATTTTTATTCAACCTCACATTTTTTTATTAAATGTTACAAACATTTTTATAACTTTTACAAAAAAAATTACATTTAAAAGAAATGTTTTATTCAAAATAAATATTTTGAATTCAAATTTTCTAGCGAAAAACAGCTAGAAATGTTCTAGAAAATACCTTCCCTGGAAAAGACAAAAAAGGGAGCGTCTGGCCTAGGGCATCCCCTTAAATATAAGGGCGGCCCCCTTAGTGATAAGGGGGCCGACATATGAGCTAAGGGGGCTGGCCAGACAAAAAGGCTCCTAGCTTTACCTATAAATACTAGACTGTTCCTCACTGATTTTTTCACCTTTTGCACAGATAGTCTTTCTGTTCTAAATTAGTTTACATATTTCTTTCACTCCTTTGATCATTAAATCTTAAGCCTTTATTTCCAAGTGATCCATGCTTAGATCCTCAAGTACAAGAAAAGAATACTTCCTATCATCAAGTCAAGAAGTATTATAGCTGAGTTTGTGTCCTCGTAACATCGTTACGATTGTATTATATCTTGTAAATCATTTGTGTATATTGTGAAAGTGTGTATAGTAGTTTGATCAGGGTGATCATAAAGAGTTTAGATAGATCGGGATGATCGTGTTAGTGTCTAGGTTAAGTGAAGTGTTGATAGTGCGGTTAGTATTTTAGTCCTCAAAATACAAAGTGAGTGGTAGATTAGTTCTAGCTAGGATCAGAACTAGACATTTGGCTTAGTGTCGGAAATCGATGTAAGCCAAGTTGTGTATGGTTTTCTCCAACTAAAGGGAGCTTGTTGACATAGTGAATAAAACTCTCAAGTTTGGTGCTCGGGGAGTGGAGTAGGGCGAAGAGGTGCTTCGTTACCGAACCATTATAAATCCTTGTGTTGTGGTTTGATCTTTCTAACTATTATCTCTTGTCTTACATACTTATTCTATATCTTGTTATCATTTATTTACTTAGTTGTATTGTTCATATTGTGCACATATTGATATCACATAAAGTCGAATCTAAGTTTTTTTAAAACAAACGATACATTAAATTAAAAAGCTGTAAACTATTCAACCCCACTTCTAGTTTTCCATAATTGGTATCAGAAGCCACATCAAACAAGATTTTTAAAATAAATTGCATTTTAAATCTTGAATCGATCTAAGGAAT
>BQNB010078926.1:0-30403 GCA_026074375.1 Tanacetum coccineum | reverse complement strand
GCCCACTCCATAGCCCACTTAGGGGCACAAAACTCATGTATATATACCCCTTTCCAGCCATAGGAAGGGGTTGGTTGATCATTTTATAATACATACACATAAAGTGTAGTTTCTCTTACTAGAACTCACTTTCTCTCTCTAAGATTAATTAGCCAACCCCTAGATCATTCATTGTGTTATGATATCCAATATCCTACAAAAAGCGTATTTGGAATGACAAGCAACACAATGTATCAGCTACCCTCAGAACTATTTCGACAAGAGGAATTCGAGGATCTTGTGATGAATTTCATACTCAATCAAGAAGAAAAAGTTAGGCAACTCGAAGAGTATATGTGTGTTATTGGAAGCGATTTCATGCAACTCTCTTTAGAGGTTGTAGGCAAATTAAGGGAGGAGATAAGAATTGAAAAAATTAAACTAAGAAAATCAAGAAGATCACAAGGTATCCCGACATCGAGGATCTGAAACCCCTTAATAATCATAAATTCTCAGAAACTCTTACGAAAGAGGTACCCTCTATACATAAAAAATTGTCTCACCAAAGTCACTCTATGTCAAACATGTCCGCACAATCTTCCCTAGTCCACCTCTTGTAAGGGAAAGTACTTTTGGCTTTAAGCCTGGTACAAATAATAACCGAAACATCAAGTCCCGACATGATGCAGAAAATTTGAGCCCTCAAAGTTCACCATAAGTCCTCCTATCATTTGAGGTATACACACCGCTTGTGACTTACCCGGATGAAGTAGAAGAGATTATAAGAATCCCGATTGAGGTAGAAACTTTAGACGAAACATCACTAGAGGATTTAGGCTTGAATACTTGTAATCATGACATTCCTCTTAGTTCTAAGGAAATTCCTAATTTTGATGAAGCAGAGCCTCAACCACAACCCTTACCTAGTTGTCCATCCTTAGATATAAGTCTATACGACGTAATAGGCCCCAAACCACCCATCAAACCACATGGTCCGGATAGTTATAGGATGAAGGTAGTAGATTATTTAACAACTCAAACACCACCTGTCACACCCCGTCAGTGGCAGAAACACGAGATGCGACGATACCGTTTATCGCACAAGATACAAGATCATACACTTTACAATTTACAAAGAAAAGGAAATTTAGATTTACATTAATTTTACAAGTTAATACTTGGCATTAAAATAAATGAAACCTATCTTGACCCAACCCTTTTGGGTACACATCTTTGATCTTCCAATAATCATTCACATACCTTTAATTGACACACCTAAAAATGATGCTCGAAAATGTCAACAATAATGTTGGTGAGCTTGTAGGTTTGACCTTAAACCCAAAAGCTGTGCCAATATCTCAAAACAGTAGACAATAGTGCAATATGACAGTGAATATATGCAAACAACCCATGACTTAGCATCCCCACTAATCATGTAACATGACCTAGCAACACCGCTAGTCGATCACCCTGCCCTAGCATCCCTGCTAGTCAGGTAGCAAAATATGTCACTTACGCACCTAAAGGGCCTACCTGCTGGAGCACTAGATTAGGGCAGGACCTCACACATACTAGGGTAGGCGTACCCATCCGATCCAATAACCACACAGAAAACTAGGTAGGCGTACTCATCCGATCCAAACAATCACACAAATACTGAGATAGGCGTACCCCTCCGATCCAAACAATCATCCAACACATAATATTCACGTAACAGTCATAAGCACTTATCTTGTCCCAAAAACAAACCATATTTCGCAGAGTTCAATTCGAAAATAGTTCAAAACACATTTGAGTATGATTTTCCCCCAATGGAAAAACAGTATAAAAATGGGGCTACGAGAACTCACCTCAACAACAAATAATGCAAACTGTACAAATCTCAAACTCAATGCACAAATAATCTCAACGCAAGTGCACATCAATACCCGGCCACGACCTAATCATTTACGACACTTTATTAATGTTTGTACAAAGTTGTCTTATTATACAAGTGTTCGTCTTTACTCACACCAAAATCCTCAATTTCGTTATGAAAACCTCTTTCATTATTACAAAACCGTTAACTTTTACCAAACTCTTTATCCTCATTTTGAAACCTTTATCCAAAAACATGGCTGGGTGGTAATTACGCAAAACGACTCAATGCACTTGGGCTAAGTGCAACATCGACACCGAATACTCAAAACATAGCCAATTTGGAAAACAAGACAACCGAATACTCAAGACATAGCTAATAATGAAAACATAGCCAATAATGAAAACAAGACAACCAATAATGAAAATAAACGAGTAGATATTTTCGTAAAGTTAATATATATATATATTATTTATTTATTATATATATATAACTATTCCTTTTATTTTCGTCTCTTTTCAGGCGTAACGAAAAGGGTAAGTTAAACTATCTTTATCTATCTTTATGTGTCTGTGTTCAATCATTTACTCTTATCTTTTTATTTACAAAATCACCTTTTTTGTCCATTCTTGAATCAGATGATCTGATAAATTATGTATTTCGACTATTCTCCATAAATTTCGACCCAAAATGTTTACACCTTTTCAACGGCCTTATCCATTTACGTGACCAAAAATCGTCCAATTTAAATCATTTTCCACTTCCGTAACTATTATAATTCCATTCATTCGTTTTAGTATTTCATTTATTAAATTTTCCTTTGTTGGGCCTGAAAGCCAAATGCTAGTCCATTAACTTTTATGAGTCCAAAATTCCTTATTCAATATACTTAGCCAACCCAAATGCCTCTAAAGTACATTTATACAAAATCCAATTTGTATACGGAAACAAAACTATACCCATAATCCAACGGGCCGAAGCCCAAATAATCATAAGCCCAATATAAGCCGAAACCAATCAAACCATAAGTCCAATATATAAGCCGAAATCCATTAACCATAAGCCCAAGAATATAAGCCGAAATCCATTAACCAAAAGCCCAAGAATATAAGCCGAAACAATAAGCTATAAGCCCAAATATAAATAAGTCGAAACCATAATAAGCTATAAGCTCGGCTAATTATAAGCCAAAATTATTAGCTTAAGCCCACAAGATATAAGCTGAAACTCAATAAATGCTCTTATTGTCCAAACTTAAATAAGTGGAAGATATATAAGTCGAAATCATTACTATGCCTTAAGCCGAATTATGCCTATAAGCCTAAGATAAGCAATATTAATGTGCGGAGCCTCTTCTCTTGTTGGACGCGTTCATCAAGCCAAAACTTATTTATATGGTGGGCGAAGAGCCCAACAAATCAAAAATAAGCCCAAAAGTTAAACAAATAAGCCCTAAGTAAGCTAATTTTTAAGCATTCTCCAAAATAAGCTCAAAAGTACTTTGACAAAATCATAAAAAATACCACCACAACCAAAATATTCAAACTTCCGTCCTTTGTTTCCTTTCTTTTTGATTTTGACGCACACAAACACACCTTTCTATCATTCGTTTCGTTTTCAAAACTCAATTTCACAACGATCAACTTGTACAACTAGTGTTAAGACACCAAAATAAGCATAAAAGTACAACTTAAATCAAATTTTAGAAAACTTAAAACTTGGCGAGTTTGGTTCGGTTTTTGACGCAAGAAGGAGACCCAAAAAACTCTTCTTCTTTGTCCCGGTCAATCTAGTAATCATACTATTATCCAATCTTTTAACCCTGTGATCTTGGTAATTCTTCAAAAAACAAATGTTGCTTGTTCCTTTGGTTGCTTCTGTCCGGAATAGTGAGAGGAGAGAGTAGAGAAGAGAGCTGTTTGTGTTTTTGTAATTTCAAAATGATGAAATGAATCAAAAAGTTTTTTGAGTTGGTTGGAGAATATAAGGGTACTAGTTTGAGAAATCCTAGCTAGAAAGCATAGTCATCTTGTCCCTCAAGGCTTATCTATGAACAAAAAATGGATCCTAGGAGGGTCTAGGGTTCTTCTTTTTGTGTAGGGATCACTTAAAACATCTCAAGTTTGATGATTTTAAAATTGTGTACCCAAAGTTTAGTTACTAATTCATTGCGTTTAAAAGCACTTTTCCATAGAATCTAGGCTTATTTATTATTGACTACCATATCACCTTATTTTATTCAAAAAATTTATTTAGTCGCATGCCTGGCCGGGTTCCAGGACCGAAAATGAATTTTTTGTTTAAAAACACTACGAGCGTACCTCCTCACAATTATGAAAACATTTTAAATCCCCAAAATACTCTTTGTCGAAACCAACTTGCTCAAAATTCACACTTTAACGACCCTAACGGTCTTTTACCGAATTTCACAAAAAATGACCGTTTTTTGAAAACTTCCAAATCTCTCACCAACGATTTACGTTTTAAACCAACGTTTTCTAAAATCATGAATTTATTTAACTAAATAAGCTCTTTACTCACTTCCGAATCGCCTAAACTTATTTCCAAACAAACTATCATGCCTGTACGCGCTGCGTGACGATTTTCAGAAAATCACGGGAAAGCTTCCCGAAATTACTTAAAATACAACCAATTACATCGAAATGGAAAAAGACGAATCAAAGTGATTTCTCTCCCGAGATTTAAAAACTCCATCAACTCCGGTTTTTACCGTAACCATTTACGCCAAAATATAGTCACACTGAAGTCAAACTTTTCAGCTTTCATCAGGAAAAATTACAGATCAAAAGACTTAAAATACAAATTATATATTTTATAATAATTAACCCTGGGCAAATTATACGGTTATTCACAGTCTAAACCCCTTAAAGGATTTTCGCCCCTGAAATACAACTAAAATCATCGAATCACAACAACGAACATGAATTCCATTCTCGACGAATCTACATCAAATCTCTAGGGTTAGTCAGTTTCAAGCCAAGGTTTCTTCGATTCTTAGAGAATAGTTTTTCATTGTCCCATTTCTTCACTTTCTCATGGTTAGCTACGGCCAAAATCACAAAATCACAAAATCCTCTAAGACCATTCACAAAAATCACGATAGTTTTTCCTACTATCTCCTTAGTTTCACAATTTCTTCAATCTTAGGTCACATAGTCTTAGTCGGGTGTCTGATAACAATCAAGTCCTTGACGTGACGACTATTCTCTCATAATTGGCATCGCCAAAATTTTCGATTGTTCAACCAACGGGACTAACCCTACATGGTATGTGTCCTACATAACACAACTCACATTCTACTTTCTTAAGAACGTCTATGGTTCTTTTTGCCAATATTCACTCAAAATCCCTAAGTGAACCTTACTTGCTCAACAACTTCAGGCTCTACCTTTCTAGGAAGATTCTTTCATTGTTTAAACCTCATCATTATTTGCTTTGAATTTTTTCCTAATCAATCCTACTCAACGAGTACCTTAAATCTCACTTCACTTAGATAGGTCAAGATACCTTTCAAAGCTTACACAAGAAAAAGTATGATCATGTTTCAAACTCAATCACTAAAATTTCTTCCAACTTTCCCCGTGACCATTCACGGTCTCTTACCTTCTTATTAGTCTTTCTAGTTGGACGGTATAATCGAACAACTCGAATATATTTCAAGTTTACGGAATATACCAACTAAATCATACACTAACCTTCACAAGAAATGGGTGTCTGCCCTATCATGAGCGACTAATCGTAACATAACCATGCACGGGAAACTATGCACTCAAGCACTGATCTTATCCATCCAACCGAAAATAACACAAAATACTGCTAATTACTAAAAAAAAATTCGAACAAAATTTTCCTTCACTATCATAAAATGATTTCAATACAAATCATCTAACGACTAGTAAGGATTGGTCATGACTACCACTAAAAAACCTTTTCTAATCATAATACCGACACTAACCTACGATACTCGGTTTAGTGATATACACAACTTGTTGGGAATTACGATTTGAAGATTACAAAACATATATGCCGAAATGAAGACAGAAGAAACAATGAAGGACCAAATAGGTAATAGTTAGTTAGCTTAGTTAGTAAGCTAGGGTTTGGCTTGTAAACCCTAGTTCCTCTATTATATAAAGAGGGTTAGTGCCTAGGTTAGAGGCATCCATTTCATAGATAGTCTCTCCAATGAGAGTCTAGAAACACATAGAGTGTTTAGTAGTAGTAGTAGTAGTAGTTAGTTTCTTTATGTTCAATAAAGAAAACCTTATTAGTAACATGATTGTGTTCTTGTTCTTTATATTCCGCTGTGCTTATCAATCATTGTTATAATACCCTAGTTGAGTCCAGATCTTGGATTCCAACATGTGGTATCAGAGCCTCGTGGCTCTCGATCTAGGGTTAATAAGGTTTTCCTATGTATTTATTTTTTTTATCTAAAAAGGCGTATTGAAGATTTAGGGTTTATAAAACCCTAATATGGTCTGTGTTTATTAGCAGCGATTGTGACAAGCAGTTTTGGTGGTGTTCGTGTGCTTTGGAAGCCATATCAGCAGGATTCTATAAATGTTGTGGGTGATTGCTCATACTTGGATCTCTTCGTATACAACTATTATGAACATATCCTATGTGCTCTCTTCAAAAGGATGTGATTATGCAGCTGTGTGAATTCCTGATATTCAGGGATATTATTTTGACTCACGACATATATGATATACGTGGGGTATGGCAGCAAATCAGTGCACGTTATCCTCATGAATATGGGATTTGCCTTAATAAGAAATCCCTACATCCTGTACTTGAACGTGCATGTTTATAATAACCTATTTTGATGTTGCTGCTCCTTCTCATAGCTGCTCGTATGGGTTGGTTAACCATTTGTACTGATTGTGTTGGTTGCTACTAGTTGCATTCTCCATTCCTACTAGATGTTTTCTTTTTCTTCTGGTCGTATATGGTTCGTTCGTACTGGTACGGTTTGTTCCTCCTGATTGCTTTCGAGGTTACTCATGGTCGTTTGATGGTTACTGCTGGTTGTACACGTGGTATGGTTCATGATGGTTACATGTTCCATTCATACTGCTTGTACATGTCATGTTTCTACTGGTCGCGTTCATTTTCGTTTACTTCTGGTAGATTTTGGTTACTTCTCGTTACTACTGATCGTTTAAATTCCTACTGGTATATGTTCATCATTGCTACTGGTGGTCATTGCTTGCTCGGTTGCTACTGGTTGCTCAAAGTTCATGCTGATCACTTCGATGGGTTCCTACTGGTAGAAGATGGTTTCTACTGATGGTTATTTATTTCAGTTAGTGACAGTTTAGCAACGAGGCGGCGACAAATTAATGTGTCACCAAATAAATGGGAGGAAGGAGAATTTATTTAGCGACAGAAATTTGTGTCACTGTTTGTATTAAGTGACTGTTTTAGTGACATTTAGTGACATGATTTTTTGGTCACTAAAGGACAGTTTGGTTTGTTTGGTTTGTTCGGATTGCCTTGTCCGATATTGCTTGTTCATGCTGCTTATATTGTCCGATACTATTTGTTTATGCTGCTAGTATTGTTCGATATTGGTCCTTAGACGCCTTTGGATTTCGAACAATGATGTCGTGTATAGTTCGTTTTGGAGATTCAGTCCTTGATATAATTCTTGATTGGAACAGTTACGCGCTCTTTACAAATATTTTGGGGGGCATATGATACCATACAGTTCATGATATGATCATCACAAAATTCGAATGATCATAAGCACTTGGAAGTTGTTTTCTGGGATTGATCCGTCTGGAAGCTCACGAGGACTATCGGCATTTTCATGGTGATCGCCATGCATATATTGATTACAAGAATTATACAAAGACATTTTTTTGTCTTTTTCGCACTGAAGGAAGAGATGATCTATGCTACTGAGTTCGAGATTCACGAGATGGTTAGTATTATTTTAAGGGGAAGCTTATTGTTCATATACTTACCATCTACATGCATCACTTAAGGGGAAGAGTTTACGAGTTGCACAAGACCCCTATTAGATTATTACAAAAAGGGGAAGAAGGTTCATGATGTGCAGCTTCTTATTATTGTGATGACATGTTTTAGCATTGTTTCTTCATGCAGGTTGTTTTGTAATATCAAATAGGGGAAGATTGTTGGGAATTACGATTTGAAGATTAGATTACAAAACATATATGCCTGAAATGTAGACAGAAGGAGAGTAAGAAACAATGAAGGACCAAATAGGTAATAGTTAGTTAGCTTAGTTAGTAAGCTGGGGTTTGGCTTGTAAACCCTAGTTCCTCTATTATATAAAGAGGGTTAGTGCCTAGGTTAGAGGCATCCATTTCATAGATAGTCTCTCCAATGAGAGTCTAGAAACACATAGAGTGTTTAGTAGTAGTAGTAGTAGTAGTAGTAGTAGTTAGTTTCTTTATGTTCAATAAACAAAACCTTATTAGTAACATGATTGTGTTCTTGTTCTTTATATTCCGCTGTGCTTATCAATCATTGTTATAATACCCTAGTTGAGTCCAGATCTTGGATTCCAACATAACTACTAATCAAATCCCATACATCCTACACATCTTCTCTAGGCTCATGCCCTCTCCTTATACTATCAACAATCTCAGCCAAATCTAACCACGCACGCCTCTCCTCTGCTATCTGCAATCGCAACTCCCAGTTCTCCATCTGCGTATCGCTAATGGCATGCCACAGAGCTGCTCTCTGTATATCTGTCTGACCTGCCCATGACTCCAGGCATAATACTAGTCTTCAAATCGCTCCAAAAGTCACTACTACCCTCTCCTGCTCATGTTTTAGGTTCCTAAATCGATATCTCTGGGAGAAGATCTCATCCCTGACTGCTCCTGACCTAGTAAATAACTCCCCTATATCCCTATCATACATCTCAAACAAAGCAGGCGATAGCTCCCCTAATCGTACCGTATGATCATGAATAAATCCTTCCTGCATTCATACTGGGCTCCAACTAGTTCAAAAAATCTCTCAATCTCAGCCATAGCGGTGAAGCCTGTAGGCGATGGAACGGTCGGTGGTATTCATCGGATGATTGCATTAGGTGAAGGAACGATAGATGGTGTTGGATGAAACAGGAATGTGTAATCCAGGTACGACGCACTTAAGGAGATGGTGGTGTCAGGAAGGGTAGGTACGCTAGCAATGGGTAAGCAGGAGGAAGCGAAAACATAATGTAAGCTATACCATCCTCTTGGTCTATCATGTAGTAAGTTTAGGGTTGCTGCTCGTGTTAGAAAAGCTTTAAATTTATAATTCTAGATTTATCTAATTTCCAACTAATACACGGGTAAAGTATAAACCCCCATTTATAGTATAGGTTTAGGGTAAGACCAGGTCGTTCTACGGGATTGGTTATTCTTAGAAAGGGTCAATTATATTATGAAAGGGTTGTCTAATAGACTGTCACGATCTAAATATAATGACTTAAATTCAAGATAGATAAAATGATGTTTGCTTAGTGGATGAGAACAAATATAGATAAAAACTTGGATGGGATAATGGCGTGAGAATTTAAAGTATAATCCATTAAAGAAACAGTTAGTTTACTAAAACGATTGTCTATTTATTATAATCAAAAATCCTTTTGGCCTTTACTTTTGATTACAAAAATGCTTTAAGTTCGATTCATGTTTGGAAATAGGAATAAAGAACTTTCTTGAACCAAGGAGTTTGTTAGACATGGGTTAGCGTTTTATTAAAACCTATTTTATTCCTCGGTTAAATTTTGATCATTTTATTAGCCAATCCTACAAGGTGGGCCTAAAATTAGTTGTCAAAGAAGCAAATAACTTGGAAATCAAACAGATATAGTCGAAGTCTTTGACCTATTATGCACGAAACTAGTATGATGATAAATGATTGATTAAGTGATCCAGTGTAAAAACTCAGTTCATGATTAATAGTTTCCAATTCAAATTAGTTTAATCCAAGTTAGATCTATAGTATCCTCATATCCCAAGCAACATGTTAATCTCTCATATCATCAATTAAAATCAATAACAAGTCTGATCAATTCAGAATTCATATATAAAAGTAAGGAAACTGTGTTTATCAAATTCAATTTAGCAAATAATGCACTGCGTTACAAGATCCTCCTTTGAACGGTATTATTTACAATTGTAATATTCAACTATAGCGATTATAACAACTCCTTAACACAACTTCTGAGATCAAATAGTATCTTCCTTCGAATATAACCCGGAATGTGATGAAGAACAAGGTGATTCTTCAACAATTCCACTAGAACTTTTTCCTAACTATTCTAGATTTAAATTGAGATTGAGAAGTGTTGAATTAGATGCTTTGAGCCCTGAATTTTGAGCTCTATTTATACACAAACTTGAGGCTTCAGTTGGGAAAAGATGGCAAGCCAAAGGTAGCCCAATAATGACAATCATAATGATTTTTGAGTAACTGTAGGTAAAGTGCGCCGCACAAAGAAAATTATGCGTCGCACTTGGTGTATAATTAAATTGCATTTACTTCGCTTGGAAGTATGGCCGCACAATAAACAATTTGTGCGTTGCACCTTTAGCCTCGTTTAATTAATTCTTCAGAATATTCTCTTCTAGATTCTTCTTATAATGAAGATTTAGTGCATTTGTGGAATATCTTTGCACTGTTAAAGTCATTTTCTTTTATTTTTGGTGTGGATCCTGAATTGATTATTGCCCAACAAAAAGACAACTTTGCAATATTTTCATGTGTTAACATATGTATTTCTGTATTTTCGAGGATATTTTTGTTATATTTGGAGGCATTTCAAAATCCCCCCATACTTAGCTTATTGCTTGCTTCAAGCAATCAAGCGAAATTTTTTCGTTTTAATAAAACAAATTGATGTTACAAGCATAGATAAGTGACAAAGCAACTCACGACAGTTTTATAGTTACGATTCTTTTCAACACTCGCTAATTTTAGTTAAAATGGATAGTAAACGGAAGTCATTGCATAAGCGCTAGTCTTGAAATGTTCAAATTATATAGGTTATACACGGAAACTAAACTTCACCGACATGGCGTAAGCACCAACAAAAAACATCAAAAGATGGTAATTTATTTGTGATATTTATTATTATTTGTTGAAAAAGGTTTGTAATAAAATCATAATTCACCTTATCCGTAATGTTACCAACTATTCCTTCACATCATTATTTTTCTTACATTTTTTTAATTCGACTTCACTTGGGTTGGGGGAAACTTGCTTTCCCTTCATACTTAGAATAAGCATACTACTTCATCGAACTTAAAAGTTTGCAACCTTCGCACTTCATTTTAACAGTAATACCAACATTTACGTTCTTCAATTCATACGGATAAAATTTCAAATAATTTTATTAAAAATCTTTTTGAACAAAATTATTGTTTACTTATATTTATATTTTTATCACCTCTTAATCAGTAAAATGTTTATCACACGCGAATGCGTTCTTACTGCGGTCTCATAAAGATTTCAAGAACAAGTTCTAGAATTAACAAATCACCTAGTTCACTCATTAATTTAAACCGCTACCAATTGCTCCAGGAAAAGGGCCACAAAAACTACACATACACAGCCGTAATGACAGATGAGATATTTGCAATTGCTCACTCCTTAACTCGAGAAAGCTAAAGATAAAAATCATCTTAGGTATCAAAGATGGATACCTGAATTCTTAAAATTTTTCTGGGTGGTATAAATATGCTAGTAATGTTATCAATCCAGAGTCAGATTGCTTATATGTGATCAAAAAATGTTATTATTTTTTAAAAGATTTTCTTTTAACTTGTTTTTTTATCTTTTCCAGTTTATCTCCCCCCCATACTTAATATGAGCATTTTCCTCCATGTGAAAATATTAAAGAGAAAGATAAAATTGGAAAGTGAAATAATACTTCTCAATTATGATTGATAATCTGAATCTTTGCCTCACGTCATTTCGTCTTGTGTCTTTTTTTTCTTTTTCCTGTTACAAATATAAATACTGCATAACACACAAATAATAATAATATTCCTAATTAATTATTAATAGAAAGTATGATAATATTGTGTTGTTGTAATAACCAACAAAAGGGCATTTTGCACCATAATAATAATAATTAATAATATTAATAATATTAATAATGTTTAGAGATGTTGTTTTTAAAAACATTACGTGACCAAACATGCAGTCACATGACACTTGTGTCATCTCGACACTACTATCATCATACTGCTGTTTGCTGCTGCTAATTACTGCGTGGATACTGTAGTGGTGGAGGTGGGTACTGATTTTCTTTACAGTCTGCATATTATTGATCATACTGTTGCTGAGAGCATTACTACGGTGGGTTTGTAAGTCCCTGTATTGAAACACTGTAAACCCAGCCATGTGCTCAAACACTCCCTTGGTTAATGGTCCCAGTGATATGACTGCTATAACTCCTTTCGCTTTATCGCCTCCATGACGTATCCCATCCTCCCATCCTATCATACATGTCTGCATAGTTGCTCTCGCGAGGTCTAGGAATACCAACTTTCGGGACACCGGCCTGTGGATCCTCAATGATAAACCTACCCTAGAGTCGATCAATCTCTAAGGGAGTCGTATACTAATCTTGTACAATAAATCAGAGCACTTAAACTCCTTACCACATCATCTGTCAATACCCTTGACTTCCTATAAATCTTCGAGATAAACTGTCCATAGCAAATTTGACTTTCTTTTTGAGTACCAGCTCCTTTCCTCTTTATCCACCTTGCAATCAACCAGGCCACATTCGCATACCTATTTTGATGTCTAGCATCAAACATACTCAAGAGCCACAAATCATTTTTCTGAATCTTATCATACCAGTCGTCCTCTGACACAAACCATAAGTGATCATCTTGTGAATCACCCTCAAAATTGGGCTCCAGATAATAAAAGTGTGACTCCAAGATAAACCAAGGTTTTTCTCTCGGCTAACGCTTAACCAATACTCCTGAGCATTAAAATGCTCATCACTACGCAAACCTCCTTCAAAGTAAACATTAAATCGATATTCTTCAAGCTCACCAGCATGATACAATCCCAATCTACGAGCAAACTCCAACAAAGTCAAATTGTGAGCATGTCCACCAAGTCTAAACTTGATGATCTTCTTGGTTTGCAATTCATCGTCAGCACAAACTTCATCAAATTTATAAGTCGAGTAAAACTCGTGGCAAAGCTCTACATAAATTGGTTCATTGATATTAAAAGCTCTAATCCATGCTACAGAAGTGAATATTTGCTTATTTGATTCAAATTCACGCAACCTAATCCTCAACATATCATCAATTTCTCCATCACAACCCATTCTATTCAGCACTTCCCAATTCACGACACACGGTGAGTAAACATGCCTAGGGAGTAATTAGGCTAATCTAGTGTTGTACCTAGACTTCGCATCTCTGTTGCATCTTTTCCATAGCAAGAACTCATGATTAACTTGTTGGAGTATGCACGTGTCATAATAAATAATTATATGGCTTGACACATATGAGCATATAGGGTCACACACATATACACTGAGGTACCATTTTATATATCGTGTTTATTGTATTTACGGTATATAAATAACTCACGTAACACGGGATAACTATCTGGCTTCTAATAACTAAGTATTGTACTTAGTTAATTGGACTTGGAAAACAAAAACAAGGCCCATATGAGCCATATAGGGGCCGGCCATTTATGGTCTTAAGGGAGGGGATGAGATTGTTTGACTAATCAAATTAAATGTGATGATCTCCTAATTGATTCCCAAATTAATTTGATTACTACTTTCCAAATGACTCTCCCCTCCTCCCTCTTATAAAAACACGGCACAAACACACTCTTTTTATGGTTTTTGTGTTCTTGTTTTTCAATCACTTTGTATCTAATTGGTATACAAGGAAGTGTAGTGTGGATACATCATAGAGGTTGTTAGCGTATAGTCTGGAATAGGCCGGACCCAATAGGCCGAACCCGATAAAAGGGTGGCCCACATCCTACATAACCCTAATCCATACACTATATATACAGGGGTTAGGTCTCATCCACCTCGAACAGTTATTATCTACCCACCCTCTTTTATATAACATGCTTATACTATTCTGACTTGAATGTCGGAGGGTGGATCCCGGGCTTCAGCCTGGGTCCCCTTAATAACGGTTCTTTTTTGTTTCGGCTGCATATTCAAGGCCCTGGGAAGACGGATCGAACGGCACCAGGAGAGTGTAGGACTGGACACCGCGACCTATTTTTGCATCAACAAGTTGGCGCCATCCGTGGGACCCGAATAAAACTCGCTTCATGCTTTCTTAAATGCCTTGTGCTTCTACTAAGCGAAACATGAAAAATAATAGGAGTAAATAGGTTTGTAGCTATTTCCGTCTCTAATCGCACGGGTACGTGAAATATATTGTTGTCTTCCTTATTCTTTTATTTAGAACATCTGCTTATAAGTCTATAGCCTTCATGCTTTATCCATTAGATTGATGGTTCATGACGTCCTGACATGACCTTAATAATCGCACGAATATTTGGCTAAGCATTCTTGGTATTTTAAAAGAATAATTAAAATATGATTTGATTTCATGAATATCGAGAACAACAGATACTACTTATATTGTTATACTATTTATCTTGAGTAGTCTAATTTCTACATGTCAAATAATGGCATCTCTTCATCGATGTTATGCATTTTTGACTCGGGGTGTATTTGGCATCATAATAAATACACACTACCATAAATAGATGACAACGTCATAGACATCCTCATAAATGGCAATTTTTGTCAAATGGACTTTTTAATTTGATAAAGATATTTTACATATCTTTTTAAATTGGTAACAAGATATTATCATTATTTTTTAAACTAGATAAGATGTTATCTGTATTTTTTTAATTGGTAACAAGATATTACCAATAATTGATAAAAAGATTTTATCCATATCTTTTTTCTTATTTACAATTATCCCTTACTTGTAAATATTATTATGCAAACATTATTTTGCAAAGATTATTTTAAAAGACTTATATTTTTGTCCGTGAGCCCGACTTCCGTCATGGGTCAGTCCGGCCTTTTAATAATATGTCGCAGCCCAACCTCTTTAAAATTATGTCGCGGCCCAGCTTCCTTATATTTCTGGTCCGTCCCAAACATTATGTCGCGGTCCGACTTCTTTAAATTTATGGTCCGCTCCAAAAATTATGTCGCGGCCTTGCTTCCTTATTTGATATACA
The DNA here is from genome assembly GCA_026074375.1 of Tanacetum coccineum. Classification (NCBI taxonomy): domain Eukaryota; kingdom Viridiplantae; phylum Streptophyta; class Magnoliopsida; order Asterales; family Asteraceae; genus Tanacetum; species Tanacetum coccineum. Next base: position 15,300 of record BQNB010078926.1, on the reverse strand, counting down.
TTTTCAAAAAAAAAAAAAAAAAAAATTGTTTCAACAGGAAACAATATAATTTTTTGATTAAGCCATGACTTGGTAAAAAAACGTCGTCTAACGGCGTGCTCATATTAAATGGTTTAGCAAATATTATTTGGCATATTGATCCTCATTTGCTCTTCATCGCTCGCGCGCGCGTCGATTTTTTTTATTTCGTGTGGGGGTGATGATTTACGATTATTTGTCCGCACGCCCGGACTTATTTTCCTCTTTGGTATCCGTGGTCACCAACCGCATCGCCATTGCGGTCTCGAGCCTTACGAAGGTAAATCACCGATCAATGAACTTGGACACTCCCAAAGTCTTTGTACCTTGCATTTGGAAGTTTACTTCACAATGACTAACATCATGAGTCGCGGAACCTTTATCCACATGGCATGTTCCGATTACCAACGCAGCGGATATCCGCTCTTTTGTCATAACGAATTCCACTGCTTATCCAAGCATGGAGACACGGGGCTACAACCCCTCCATGCGCCCATTGAGCTCTTAATGAGTATTTAAGATTATACATTTGGAGTCAACATTTGTACTACCGGCTTGGGGCAACTCGCGACTAACTATTTTGATCACCGGTCAACTCATGTAGATCCGCGAATAAACCAAATCGAGTACTTTTCATTCTTTATCAATGCATCCATGGAAAGTTTTTTAGCTGTCATCATTATGACACATGACCGTGCCTTGTTCGTTTTTATGGCTTATGTAGTCCTATATGTAACAAGCGCTTACGGAGATGTGAAGACGGCGGGGGCAAGGCTTACTTACATAAACATGCAAAATTTGTTGTACACCATATTTTATATATATAAACGTATGACTATTATTAGTTAAATCATATTACTTTTATCATAATACCGACACTACCCTACGATACTCGGTTATGTGATATACACAACTACTAATCAAATCCTATACATCCTACACATCTTCTCTGGGCTCATGCCCTCTCCTCATACTATCAACAATCTCAGCCAAATCTAACTGCGCACGCCTCTCCTCTACTATCTGCAATCGCAACTCCTGGTTCTCCATCTGCATATCGCTAATGGCATGCCACAGAGCTGCTCTCTGTACATCCATCTGACCTGCCCACGACTCCAGGGCTAATACTGGTCTTCAAATCGCTCTAAAAGTCACTGCTACCCTCTCCTGCTCATGCTCTAGGTTCCTAAATTGATATCTCTGGGAGAAGATCTCATCCCTGACTGCTCATGACCTAGTAAACAACTCCCCTATATCCCTATCATACCTCTCAAACAAAGCAGGCGATATCTCCCCTAATCGTACCGTATGATCATGAATAAATCCTTCTTGCATCTCAACCTGGGCTCCCAACTCAGTCAAAAATCACTCACTCTCAGCCATAGTGGGTGAAGCTGCAGGCGATGGAACGGTCAGTGGTATCATGGGTGATGAAATAGGTAAAGGAACGATAGATGGTGCTGGAGTATGCACGTGTCATAAAAAATAATTATATGGCTTGACACATATGAGCATATAGGGTCACACACATATACACTGAGGTACCATTTTATATATCGTGTTTATTGTATTTACGGTATATAAATAACTCACGTAACACGGGATAACTATCTGGCTTCTAATAACTAAGTATTGTACTTAGTTAATTGGACTTGGAAAACAAAAACAAGGCCCATATGAGCCATATAGGGGCCGGCCATTTATGGTCTTAAGGGAGGGGATGAGATTGTTTGACTAATCAAATTAAATGTGATGATCTCCTAATTGATTCCCAAATTAATTTGATTACTACTTTCCAAATGACTCTCCCCTCCTCCCTCTTATAAAAACACGGCACAAACACACTCTTTTTATGGTTTTTGTGTTCTTGTTTTTCAATCACTTTGTATCTAGTTTATTCAAGGTGAATTCCAAGGTTACGGGGTTAAGACTAGCATCTAATTGGTATACAAGGAAGTGTAGTGTGGATACATCATAGAGGTTGTTGGCGTATAGTCTGAAATAGGCCGATAAAAGGGTGGCCCACATCCTACGTAACCCTAATCCATACACTATATATACAGGGGTAGGATCATCCTACCTCGACAGGTTATTCTCTACCACCTCTTTATATAACATGCTTATACTATTCTGACTTGACCGTCGGAGGGTGGATCCCGGGCTTCGGCCTCGGGTCCCCTTCTAACCGGTTCTTCTTTGTTGGCAGCACTATTCAAGGCCCGGGAAGACGATGATTGGCACCAGGAGAGTCATCAGGACCAGCCCGACCAAATTATGCATCAACAAGTTGGCGCCATCCGTGGGACCCGAATAAAACTCGCTTCATGCTTTCTTAAATGCCTTGTGCTTCTACTAAGCGAAACATGAAAAATAATAGGAGTAAATGGGTTTGTAGCTATTTCCGTCTCTAATCGCACGGGTACGTGAAATATATTGTTGTCTTCCTTATTCTTTTATTTAGAACATCTGCTTATAAGTCTATAGCCTTCATGCTTTATCCATTAGATTGATGGTTCATGACGTCTTGACATGACCTTAATAATCGCACGAATATTTGGCTAAGCATTCTTGGTATTTTAAAAGAATAATTAAAATATGATTTGATTTCATGAATATCGAGAACAACAGATACTACTTATATTGTTATACTATTTATCTTGAGTAGTCTAATTTCTACATGTCAAATAATGGCATCTCTTCATCGATGTTATGCAATTTTGACTCGGGATGTATTTGGAATCATAATAAATACACACTACCATAAATAGATGACAACGTCATAGACATCGTCATAAATGGCAATTTTTGTCAAATGGACTTTTTAATTTGATAAAGATATTTTACATATCTTTTTAAATTGGTAACAAGATATTATCATTATTTTTTAAACTAGATAAGATGTTATCTGTATTTTTTTAATTGGTAACAAGATATTACCAATAATTGATAAAAAGATTTTATCCATATCTTTTTTCTTATTTACAATTATCCCTTACTTGTAAATATTATTATGCAAACATTATTTTGCAAAGATTATTTTAAAAGACTTATATTTTTGTCCGTGAGCCCGACTTCCGTCATGGGTCAGTCCGGCCTCTTAATAATATGTTGCGGCCCAACCTCTTTAAAATTATGTCGCGGCCCAGCTTCCTTATATTTTTGGTCCGTCCCAAACATTATGTCGCGGCCCGGCTTCTTTAAATTTATAGTCCGCTCCAAAAATTATGTCGCGGCCCTGCTTCCTTAATTTATATACATTTTCAAAAAAAAATAATAATAAAATTGTTTCAACAGGAAACAATATAATTTTTTGATTAAGCCATGACTTGGTAAAAATGTCGCATAACAACGATGCCATATTAAATGGTTTAGCAATATTATTTTGCATATTTACCCTCTCTTCAAGATTATGCGATTTATGTGGGGTGATGATTTACTATTTTTGACCGCACCCCGACGCTTTTTCCTCTTGGTATCCGCGGGTCAACCACTAGCAATCGCCATTGCGGTCTCGAGCCTTCTGAAGGTAAATCACCGGTCAATGAACTTGGACACTCCCAAATTATTTGTACCTTGCATTTGGAAGTTTACTTCACAATGACTAACATCATGAGCCGCGGAACCTTTATCCACATGGCATGTTCCGACTACCAATGCAGCGGATATCCGCTCTTTTGTAATAACGACTTCTATTGCTTATCCAAGCATGGAGACACGGGGTTACAACCCCTCCATGCGCCCATTGAGCTCTTAATGAGTATTTAAGATTCTACATTTTGAATCAACATTTGTACTCCCAGCCAGGGGCAACCTGCGGCTAACTATTTTGATCACCGGTCAACTCATGTAGATCCGCGAATAAACCAAATCGAGTACTTTTCATTCTTTATCAATGCATCCGTGGAAAGTTTTTTAGCTGTCATCATTATGACACATGACCGTGCCTTGTTCGTTTTTATGGCTTACATAGTCCTATATGTAACAAGCGCTTGCGGAGATGTGAAGACGGCGGGGGGCAAGGCTTACTTACATAAACATGCAAAATGTTTGTAACCATCATATATATAAATAATATAAATATATATATAGATATATATATATATTATTATAATATATCTTAAAAATATATCTATAATTTAGAAACAATGAACTATTATTATGTTAAAACATATTACATTAAATCGCTACAATCCAGATGATGTAGGAAATAGATTCCAAGTTGGGACAAATAAATAAACATAGCACTTTGTTTTTTATATCTATACGCACAATACATTTGTTAATAAATGAAGTGGTATTAATTAAGATCCTTGTATGAATTCAATACTACTAATTAGTAGTACTAAACAATATCATGGTTAGTTAGATCACATATGGTGGAGCCACCTTTCTAGTAAGATCCGTGTTACGCGGGCCACGGCCTGTTGAGGTAAGTTTCAAAAATTATTTATGTTTTTTTAGATACATTTTCTGTAAGTTCAATACACTAACAAACATAGCACCATTAAACTGGGGGGCGTCTACGGGTATAATGAATACCATCTAAAATTATCTCGTGCATAGCCACTAAGTATCATCGGAATATAGAACATATGTAAGAGGCGTTGCAAGCCCAATACTAAGACGAATGCCATATTCGCACCAAGTACGTAAGAGGCATTGCAAGTCCGGTACTAAGTCAAATGCAATATTCGCACCACATGGCCACGGAAGTACATCCTCCGTCGGCTGTAAGTCGAATGCCATATTCGCATCAGGATGGGTAACCTAATAATTAACCCAACCACGGAAGTACGTCCTCAGTCGGCCGTAAGACGAATGTCATATTCGCATTATGGGTAATCTAACAATTAACCCAGCCGCATAAATACATTTTCCGTCGGCCTTAAGACGAATGCAATATTCGCACTATTGTTCGCGCCATAGAAGATTATAGGGGGTATAAGTTTACCCATTTCATCATGAAATATGTGGGATCCGCCTTCATCATTATAAATCATTCTCATCATCCTCTCGTTAGAGATGAACAAGAATGGTACCATGCCAATGCTAGTGTTACCCCGGCTACATAAAACATATTCTTTTTACGGGGTCTTTACCGTCCAAACATGGGAAACCAAGCATCCGAGCACAAATAACGGCGTATGGTTCAAAAGGAAGATACCTCTAGACAAAGCATAAGTCTAGCATAACATGATCAAGAACCATATCATACTAGACTGGGGAACATGTTGGCGTATAGTCTGGAATGGGCCGGACCTAATAGGCCGAACCCGATAAAAGGGTGTCCCACATCCTACGTAACCCTAATCCATACACTATATATATAAGGGTAGGATCATCCAACCTCGACAGGTTATTCTCTACCACCTCTTTATATAACATGCTTATACTATTCTGACTTGACCGTCGGAGGGTGGATCCCGGGCTCCGGCCTCGGGTCCCCTTCTAACCGGTTCTTCTTTTTTGGCAGCACTATTCAAGGCCCGAAAAGACGACGAACGACACCAGGAGAGTCGTCAGGACCGGCCCGACCAAATTATGCATCAACATAGGTGATCTCCATTGATCACTTGGTTTCATTGGAAGTGTCGTGTTAAGGTGAAGGTCACCATTTGATTCTACCGATCACGCTACAAAGGTATTACTTTTCTTGTATTAACTTTGATTGATCATATGACTCTATAGATCCGTTGATAGGTGCATGTTCCGCTGCGTTTTATATTTGATTATATGATATTCATTTGATTCAGCACCCTTAGTGCTTTTAGAGCCATCATATGATGTCATATGATCATCTTGTATGCGTAAAAATGGCTAAAAACGCGTGTTTTTTGATGGATTCAAAAGGAAGATTTTAAAACAGCCGCTAGGGCCTATTTTTTTGAAAATAATTCGACCCAAATAGGGTCTTATGATCTGGTATTTTTGATCCCATAGCCATTTTTTATGCATACTTCAATTGGTTTTGTTATCGGGTACGTGTAAAAGGGCCTAAATCGCGCGTTTTGAAACGATTCTTGAATCGGTTTTAAATCAGCCCCTTGGGCATTAATTTCTGAATTAATATGGTTGTTATAAGGTCTTTAATACAGTACTAAGTGACTCTTAAACCAGTTGTTACACGTACCAATGGGGGTTTTAATTTTAGTTAATTTATTTCTTCGATTCGTTGGCTAAACAATTTTTTTTCTTGTTAATTATTTTGTTTTCATGGCAAATAAATGCATGTTTGGCCATGGAATTAGCCAACATATTGTTAATACATGATACTATGGTATTATTATGTTGTGTACGCAAAGCCGATGAAAACCTTGACCACTTGTGACTTGTTTCGCTTGGTATTGCATTTAATTTCAATTTTGGGTTTTGCCATTATTTTAGATTCTTTTTGTATGATTTTAATTTTTGTTATAGCCATTGTTTGGGAATTTTAAAGTAGTTAGATGATAGGATAAATGTATTCAATTATTAAATTATTGTAACCGTTGTTTGGATTCGAATGGCGCAAGTGTTAAAGGCATAAAGTCAAATTCGGAGCTGCTGGAGTGACTTCAACTAAAAATGGATTTTCTGGAGTTCTATAAAATGTTAGAGGCTGAATTTTTGGGAGCAGGTGCAAAGCTCATGGGGCTACAACTTCTTCAACTGGAGCTCAGATTGGGGAAGGCTCCTTCTAGGAGTTTCATGCCCGTCAAGTCAGCTGAAATTTTATGACAGTTTTGGACATCATATTCATTAAGGGTTTCACTTGCTCAAGATGGTTCTTGGAGAAAGTGGGAGCCCTCCTTGTGGTTGTGTGGTTAACCCTTAGTTGACTTCTTGGTTCTCGTGATGGCTCACGAGACCAAGCATAGGTTTTTCATTGGTTGATGCTTTGCATACTTATGGTTGTGTTTGTTTTGTTTGCTTTTCTATATGCTTGGAATGTATATAACTTGCAAATGTTTTTATAAACTAAAAAATAAAACACAAACTAAATTTAGAAACTAAATCTTTGATTTAGTTTAAAGTTTAAATATGACTTGAAACTAAACACTTGTTTTTGTATAAATAACACTAAATAAATGTTATGATTGTTATTTAATTTATGTATTGTTTAAACTAATATTTATTCCACCAGGTTATATATATTAGTCATGAAAAAGAACAACTTGACACACATAAAAACAAGTATTATACTTAAGTTAAAAATAGTTTTTTTAACTTGTGCTATGAAGGATGAATGCATGCCTCCTCGTACACACTTTTGATCATGTATTTATCAAAACTTATACCCGTCACAAATTTAAGTCATGCCGTCCAATTGGTTAAGATCACTTGCAATTACCCTTGGCTATGCGTGAGACGTAGGTGAATTGTAACCCAAGGTGATTATTCTCTATGCTTGAGACCTAGACATATTCTCACATGTTCTCGCATTGGATGACTTAATCGATTTAAGCAGGTGAGACCTTGGCTCGAGGCAAGGATGAGACTAAACATGCCAGCTTGACATTGTTTCTCTGGTTACAAATGTCATGATTCCCAAATGGTCTAAGAATTACACAGGTTTTGCAATTGGTAAATGAAGTCTCCTACCTATTGAATCAATCTATTGCTTGCAGATCAATGATTGTGTATGGTTGGAACTCAATGAGGATCTAGCCTTTCATAAAATTAATTGTTTTTATATTATAAACAAAAGATAGTTAATTTTTAAAAGGATATTTATCGAAAATACTAATTTGAAATTTGTAATTTCTATTAATGGACATGTATGCAACCCATAAACCTTAATCATACGTTTGTTTACTTTCCATGTTCGAAGGAAGGCATCTAGATCTTCTTGCCTTGTAACGAAATGACATATTTCCTATCCTTTCTACTCGTATGAGAAAAGCTATATTTAGGAAACACTTGATTTTTCCAATCCTAATCAAAACTAAATGCATACTTACTCGAGAATTCAATTTTGTCTGTAAAAAGTCTAACGCTTAAGTACGGTTGCACATACTTATTTGGTGTAGAGAACATGTATTCTATAGACAACTAAATGATACATCTTGAAACGTCAAGAAATGATATGGTTTAATATTAGAAATGGAAATCTCTATAAATCACGAAAGAGGAAAAGAAAAACTAATAGCATGTTTTTAGTAGTTTTCCTTTAACTCGATATTTTTCTAAGTTTCTACACCCACCTTGAGGTAATGTGAAGGCAGGATTTGCATACAAAACTTTCAAGTTAAAAGAATGGGCATTGATGGCTATGCCATCATATATATAGTCTCGCTCTCTTGAACACTTCCTTGAATGATCTAAGTACATGTTTACTAGTCTGTTGAGGTCTTCGCATTAGAGATAATGTGCTGTTATTCAAAAAAAGTATAAAAAGTAATAAATTGTACTTCGCACTCTTTCATTGTATAGCCAGACATTTAATGTTGGTCTTAATCGTAGTGGGAGCAATGCATTTTACTACTGATATAAATGCCACATGTAATGTTGTCTAAATTCCAGTGGGAATAGAGCTTATCCCTATGTAAGTGTCCACACATTTTATTTCTAGCTGGTCTGGAAATACTACCCTCCCCCGGCCTCCCACTCGCCTCGCCCACATACGAAGCATCATAGTTTTATAAGAATCATTGCATATCATTCTATTAGATAACTTGTTGCTTTTCTGATGTCACTGCCTAAAAAGTTATCTATACAATGTTTATGCATGATTGCTTATTAAACAATAAAGTTCTAGATATACTTATAATGCAAATGTGCTTTCGGTTTTGCTCTTAAATCACTCCCGCCTCGCATATTGTGACATTGTCATATTATTCATACAAACATACGGAAGCGTGGTGGACTCATAACCCACTAGTCTTAGGATCGTAAACTGACTCATAATATGCTCATTTGTTTGTATAAATGCTTGATGTTGTGCCATGCACAAGTGGGTGAAATCTTAATTGTTTGCAAGGTACAACACATAACAATATAACTTATGGTTTTTCTTAGCCGCATGGTAAGAAATCTAATATTCTACTAGGACTTATACACCTCGATGTATGTCGCCCTACTTAGAACTAGTGTCAAGAAAGAATAAATACCTCCTTATCATATTCACTAAAAGGTTCAGCCAATATGATTGTAGTCTTCCTTTGTAAAGCATCAATAAGATTATATAATTAACTTGAAAATAGTTGAAGTTAAGAGCGCGGCGTTTCAAAATACTTTATATTAATATCGCTTGTGACCTTCATTGTAAAGAACATAAAATAAGTCCTTGGAACTGTTCTAAGACTTAGAATGTAAAACAATTGGGAGCTTGTCATGTTCACGCGCGCGCACGACATGTACATGAAGTCACTGAATTGTTCAAAGACTTATAACGTAATGTTAGCGATTAACGTGTTATGTCTTCTAGTTAAGACATGTACATAAAGTCCTTGAACTTCTCTAAGACTTCTACATTATAGCATGCAATTGGCTTGAAATTAATGTTAATGCCATTATGTTTGAACAAATTGGCAAGTATGTGAGCCAAAGGGTATTAGGTTATCTATAGAATTGTGATATTGTCTCATAATCCCATTACTCATAGAATACCACATCGCTTTGGTATGTTGATGGTAAGATCACAAACTCTGTTGATATGTTTCGATTTGTGATAAACTTAACTACCCTAACTCTATTCTTATCACGGTCCCTAAGCGTTAACAAAATTGAGTTAAGCACATCTGTTTACGCATATGGTTCCAACAAAAAAGGTAACTAAGACACCATTAAGTTATGGAATGGGAAGACTCCCATTAAGTCTTAACTGAAGTTTTGAATTTGTTGAGATCATGTTAAGCGTGTTATTAGCAAACTAGAGTCAATAACTGTCAGCATAGATTATACATCCTAAATGAGAACAATTTTATTATTGCTCGACTTGTTGCATATTTAGAGAAAGTATCCTCTTACACGAAGCAAGAGGGAGCATCTGTTTTTGAGGAATGTCTCTTCTTACACAACTTATGTAGGCATGTAGCTAATGACATAATTAATGTTGAGATATAGTCATGAAAGAAAATCATTTTGGGATTGATTGATCTTTCACCAATCGATAAGACTCTAGAAGTTAAATGGTTCTTTTAGGGAAGACTATTATGGAAAAATAGTGTACACACATTTAAACGCACGCCTTGTGATAAGGGTTTTAGTTATACTCAAGCAATTAACTATGATTAAAGCTTCTTATCCTTGCAAGCGTTAAATGAATAAAGATATTAATTACCATAATTGATTTCCTGAATATGAAATATGGCAATTAGATGTCTAAACTCCTTCTTGAATGATTACCTTTGCGAGGACGTTGTGTTAATAAAAAGGGTTTATGAATCCAAGTTATCTTTAGAAAATGTGCAAGCTGTAAAATCCAAGTGTGGGTTAGAGCATGCATCGTAGGGAGCTGGATATTAAGTATTAATATCAACATTTGATTTTGATTGAAACAAAGAGAACTCCTGAGTACACCATAAAGCTAGTCGGAGCATTATGTGTTGTCTTTCTTATATCTTATATGTTGTCAACATATTGGAAATAATATTTCACATAAGCTAGATTGTAATCCTTAGTTTGGAATAATGTTTCTATCGAGAGATATACGAAATAAAACATACAACCTTAGAACAAATGTTTATTAGGATAAACATACGCGATTAATAAGTCTAACATAACATGACACATCATTGAGTAAGACTTAAGTTCTATCTCACCTAATGAGTTAAACACATGTTTAAAAACGTTTGGTTCAGCTAAAGGTTTCATTATGTATCTTATGATATGTGTTGGAAACACAAAAAGTGTCGGTCACTTCCAAGTTGTAATAGTCTTAGCTCGTAGTTTATGTAATGATTAGATTAGTAATCTAGTCCGGCCCAAGACCCATGGGAAGCCCATCATAACCCATGGGCCGGCCTATAGGACCTATATAAGCCCCTCTCCTAGCCTTGGAGAGGGTTGGTTGTTCCATATTTCATTTTCCATCTTAATAAACTTCATCCATTTTCCATCCATTCTCTCTCTAACATCACAACCCACATCTCACTCTTGTTCTTGGTTTGATCATAAGATTACATGTTTCTTCAATTGGTATCAAGAGCCATGGAGTGGTGTGTTTAGTTTTTTGTGTTTGATTTGTGTTCAAAAACTTTTACAAAGAGCAAAATAGTGATTCAAAATTTTTTTGGCGTAAAAACCTTAAAGTTTTCATTTTTATTGTTCCTATAGGGTTAGTAACACTAGTAGTACAAGAATTTTTGCTAAAAAACATTCAAAAACGTGTCTTTTTGAGTTTTGAAAATTTGAGTTTCGTAGTAGTTGGAACCGAACGAGTAGAACCGAACAAGGTAACCGAACGAGTAAGCCGAACAAGATAACCGAACAAGGGAGTCGAACGAGTCTTATAACAGTTTCAACCGAACGAGTTCTACCAAGAAGGAACCGAACAAGCTTACCTAGCAATAACCGAACTAGATTTCGTGTTGGAACCGAACCAGCAGGACCGAACAAGTTGTGGACCGAACTAGAATCTTTGTTGGAACCGAACAAGATAATCTAACTAGGACCGAACTAGATTATTCTAGGTTGAGCCAAACAAGATTAATTCCAGTTTGAACCGAACAAGCACATATCTAGTTTGAACCGAGCCAAATTTTTTCTTGGACAACCGAACTAGTATTAACTACTTAATTTAAACTCAACTCAAATTATAAATTATACGGTTATTTCTTTGACTTGTAAAATCCCGTGAAACATTTATTTGTCTTCTCGGTTTTGTCGAGAATTGTAAAATCCCGTGTAATTTCATTTCAAGACTCAACAATCACATAACCAAACACAATTTCTTTCTACCACCGATCGATCATTTTGTAATCTTTTTGATACCACAATGACGACTCTTGCCGATAAGCCACTTCTTTCAGGAGGAGACAACAAACCAACAATGCTTGAAAAACACTTGTATGATTCTTGGAAGAGCCGAATGGAACTGTATATGTTGAATAGACCTCATGGAAGAATGATTCTTGCCTCTGTTGAAAAAGGACCACTCGTTTGGCCATCAATCACTGTGGAAGGGGTAACAAGACTTAAGGAATATACCGAACTCACTCCCGCTGAAGCCATTCAAGCTGATTGTGACATCAAAGCAATAAACATCATTCTCCAAGGCCTTCCAACTGAAATCTATGCTCTTGTGAGTCAACATCGTGTTGCAAAAGATCTTTGGGAGAAGATTAAACTGCTAATGCAAGGAACGTCGTTAACAAAACAAGAACGAGAATGTAAGCTGTATGATGAATTCGATAAGTTCACTTACAAGAAAGGAGAGTCGTTACATGAGTACTACTTGAGGTTCACTCTGTTACTCAATGATATGAACATCTACAAGATGCCATTGGAGCAATTTCAAGTTAACACCAAGTTTTTAAACACTCTTCCTGATGAATGGAGCAAATTTGTTACTGATGTTAAATTGGTCAAAGACTTGCATACTACCAATGTTGATCAGCTTCATGCTTACCTGCAACAACACGAAAGACATGCAAATGAAGTTCGTTTGATGCATGAACGTAACTCCGATCCTCTTGCTTTAGTTGCATCTCACCAATTACCTCCGTCAACTTATCAATCTCATCTACACACTCTCCCGAACTCTCAACTTCAACATCATGTTTCACCATATCCGTCTTCACAGTTTGTAACACCTTATCAGACTCAACAATTCACAACCAGTCAATCAACACCTCTTTCAATCACTTATCCATCAAATGAGTACCAATCCTCAGTTCACCACAACGTTTATTCTCCACAATCATCCATCCCACAATTGGAATATGCTCCCACAACTTACCAACATCAACAATCTGAATTTTCCCAACCAGACTCCGGTCTAATTGTTCCAGTGTTCCAGAAAGGGGATGATCCAATTGATGCGATCAATCACATGATGTCATTCTTAACTGCTGTTGTCACATCCCGGTATCCTACTACCAACAATCAGCTAAGGACTTCATCAAGGCAAAAAGCAGCATCAAAACTGCATATCTGTAAATAAATAAGATTCCGTATTTATCTCTTTCTTTAATTTAGCTGGCTAAGCAAAATTATTGATAGGACATACATACTCTTTAATACCATTAATTAATTACTAGATTTTTATGGAAAATCAAACCACAAATAGATAGATAATGCAATGGATGCACCAAGGTGTACCCAATTTCTTGCATATAACCAGGCTACTAGCAACACTGTTAGCCTTAATTTTATATAAGTCAAATAACAATGTTATCGGTCTTATTAGTCGTAATTAGTCTTGTTAAGTAATAGGTTAGTCGGGTTAAATGGGTTTGGATTTTAATCTAATATTGTCCGTGTTTCAGGCTCAAAACCCAAGATAAGCCAAGCCTGGGAATCTGCTAAATCGTCTTGCACTGGGAATCTGCTAAATCGTCTTGCACTGGGAATCTGCTAAATCGCCTTCCAATGCCAAATTGCTAAATCGCCTTCCACTAATACGAAACTCAAAATTTTCAAAACACAAAAAGATTCACTTTTGATCGTTTTTTTCTAAAATTTCTTGTACAACTAGTATTACTAAGCCTATAGGTACCTTAAAAATGCAAACTGTATGGTTTTTAAGCCAAAAATTTTGAAATCAAGAATTGTACTTTCTAAGACTTTTCGAACACAAAATGCACAAAAAATGATGTTTTTCTTGATTCTAAGCTTGTACACCTATATCTGAGGATACTAGATCAGATTTACCTATGTAAATGATCTTTTAGTGTACAATAAAGCTTCGAAACCAAGAGAAGAACAAAGATGAGGCTACGCTTTAAATACAAACAAAACAAAACAAACACAAAGACTAAACAAATCACTCCACGGCTCTTGATACCACATGTTAAGATATGATTTCATCATCTCAAAACACAAAATAAGAGAAAATCTTAGAGAGAAAAAGACCTAGAGAGAGAAAGTAAAATAAAAAAATGGTTGATTACTAAAAGAGAAAAATGAGAACCAACACCCTCCTAACATGCCAGGAGGGTTGTATTTATACTACTAGATACATGGACCCGTGTTTGGGTCGTTTGGCTTTATCTTGGGCCAAACTAATGGGATTTAGCCCGACACCTAGGCCCAATTAGCTTAAATGAATTCCTGTAAACTATGTTTTCCTATACAAGGCTCGGGAATATATAATGACCATCACTTTACATAAAAACACGGCTAACACCATCAACCTCCTCATCTCATTTGATCTTCAAAATTCCAAAAACACCTAGTGAAACCTATTCAAACAAGACCCAAAGAAGAACCCCTCTCCTTAGTGTACGACCATGTTGTTTGATCAATCTCACATCATCCAATGAATCATCCCCTCTTAGAAACTTCTCACCACCAAATGACTAAAATGTTGCACCTCCGTCTACTCCTCTCGAGTAACCATCTAAAACACCTTTGGACCCACAAGCCATCTCTCCAATCGAACCACTTAACACTCCTAAGGTCACACCACCACCCCTCACTACACCAGCACCGACACCAACTCAACCATCCAAACAAACACCACCACAAGTGTAACGCCCCGACCCAAAAGGGTAGAAGTATTACAAATATGGTGTGACATCAAAAGCATACATAATCATAACACAAGCATAAACAGCGGAAGTCTTAAATAAATAACCAAAGGAAATAAGTCAACATGACTTAAGGTACATAAGTTCTCAAAGGACAGACATATCCAAACGAAATAACTGAAATAACGAATGTCTCGAAAAGTAACAAATCATATATCGAAACTAAGATCTCTAGGGTAAGTCCACACTCAGCACTCATATCCCGAAAGCAACCCCAGCTCCTAGCTTAGATACCTGCCGCAGGAAAAGAAAGTGCGGCTGAGCTTACAAAGCCCAGTGAACAGATATATATAATCGAACGCAAAAAGATAACGGAAAATCAAAGGATACGATATAAGGTGCAAAGGGTATCACAAGACATGATCAAAGGAATACAAATATAAGGTAAGACAAATCAGAAGTCAATTCATAGTGTAAGGTAAGATGAATCAGAAAATCAATTCAAGTCCAATTACCAAGCCCAAACAAATCATATCATAGTAACCATAGAGTCGCGAGCTCCAAATATGTAAGACGTGGAATGCACCCAAACATCAGTCACCAAATATACATATACCATAATGTCATAATTCATCGAATACAAAACAAATCTAGGATGCATCTATACGCT
>BQNB010078925.1:0-24801 GCA_026074375.1 Tanacetum coccineum | reverse complement strand
AGTAGTTCTATGGCTTCGTTGATCATATGCTTGGCAACTAATCAGAAGTTTAATCTGTCTAAATATATCTTTGATGCAATGGTGAAACACTTAGATGGTAGAGTCAAATTCTTGTTGTATCCACGTTTTCTCTAAGTTTTCATTAATCAACAATTAGGTAATATGTCAACACACAAGAAGATTTTTGTTAATCCCTTTCACACAAAGAAAGTGTTTGCAAATATGAAGATGGCAGGAAAGGATTTCTCTGGGAGAATAACACCTTTATTTGATACCATAATGGTTCAACCTATTGAAGAAATGGGTGAGGATTCAAATAATCTAACTAATTCCACTCCAATACCCATTATTGATCAACCATCTTCATCTTCCCAACCCAAGAAGGACAAACCATATAAGAAGGTTCAGAGATAGGTGGTAGAGGTTCCTTAAGATGAGGCAGAGCACGAGGAGAGTATACCAACACCTTCTAATGATCCATAAGCTAGTGGCGAGGATAGCATGAAACTAATAGATTTGATGGTTTTATGTACCAAATTGCAAATACAGGTTCTTGATTTACAAAAGGCAAAGGATGCTCAAGCTAAGGAGATTGCTACTTTGAAGAAGAGAATCCAGAGGTTAGAAAGGAGGAAAATATCAAGACCTACAGGTTTGAAAAGACTCAGGAAAGTTGGTATGTCTCAGAGAGTTGTGTCCTCTAAAGACCAGGAGAGTTTGGGTGTTCCTGAAGATGCATCCAAACAGGGGAGGAGTATTGCAGATATTGATACTGATGTTGAGGTAACTTTAGTTGATGAAACTCTAGTAAGGCAGAATGATGACTTGATATTTAATACTGGAGTTTTGGATGATGTTGAGATGCCTATGGAAGCTAAGGTTGATGGGAAAGATGAACAAAGTAATAAGACTGATGATAGTACTGCTGGTGAAGCAGTTACTACTGTTGGTGATGATAGTGCTATTCCTACAACGAATGAGGAAATCACTTTGGCTCAGACACTTATAAAGATTAAATCAGCTAAGCCTAAAGTTGTTACTACTGCTGCCACAACAGCAACAACTACAAGACCCAAGGATAAAGGGGTGGTTGTTCAGGTGCCAAGTGAGTTCAGAGTTCTACAAAATATAAAACCTTCAAGTTTTAAAGATAAATGAAAAGGTATTATGATTGAGCTTGAAGTTCCCTTGAAGAGAAAAGATCAGATTGCTCTTGATGAACAAATTGCAAGAGATATTCAAGGTAAGTTGGATGCTGAATTATTAGAAGTAATGGGTAAAACTTTTTACTAACTTTCTGTTTTGGACAACCAGGGGTAAAATGGTCTTTTCACATAGTTACGAAACTTTGTAAATTATGAGACTTACCTTTCTGGAAACTAGACACAAATAGCTTTCCAGGGGTGTAAGCCTCACCCATAGAACATTTGTGAGCTAGGTGATATGAGTCAACGAAGTCAAGTTAAAATTAGAAATCGAGTTTTTACGTCTTGTCACAATCATTAAAAATGTATAGTACACCGCAAATAATATAAATGTTAGAAGCCGAAACTTGGTAAATGTTCATTTTCTATAGACCAGGTCTCAAGTCAATTTGGGATTAAAAAAGACTTGGGGACGGAAGTCTAGTGAAAGGCCATGCTTATCTTGGAAACAACTTCTTCATGATCACCATGCTTATTTTTTGTATTATTACTTTCTCGTATTAAATCGCGTCAGTATTATTAGGATGTACCTAGGAGTACTTCACCGCTCAATCAAGACTCATATTCACTTCTGTATCTTAAAGATTCTAAAATGACTTTACGGTGAAAGTTTCATAGCCACCCCCCCACTTTTTTTCTCTTTTATGGTTTTCTTATCTATTTTTGGGGTGAGAATACTGCTAGTTTTAACGAAATAAACGTATTTGGTTACTATCTACATAACGCGTTACATGAATGTTTTTACTTAAGCTTTTTGGCTTATTCTAACCACCTGTATTTTATTACATGTTTGATTACATGCTTGTTTTTACCGTTAATACGTATTGGTTTACTACTACTTAGCGTTAATGAATGTTTTTTACTAAAGCTTTTTGCTTTTCTACCTCATGATTTCTAATACATGTTTGAATCCATGTTGTCTTTATAAAGGGACACAAGAAAACTTTATGGTATGATGAACACAATTATGAGGTCAATTGCAAATGAGGTAGTTATTGCCAAAGACCCCACATTCATGAATGGCTAATTTCCTATAATGGGATGTGGCGCTTAGTACAAATAAAATATAGATTCTATTGGTTTGACAACACCTGTCGGGGCGTCTGAATCGAAGCTCTTTCGAGCACCCAGTCAAGTTACAATTTGTATTTAGAATTTTAGGTATTAAGGCAATAGTTCCTACTTAAGGGCGCAAACAAGAATGCATAATGATATGTGTTAACGTCAAGGTTTCGGTGTCATGAGCTCAATGCAATCAAGATGAATAGATACATTGCATTCGTTGCAATGTATTCTGTTGAATTATACTTTGAAATACTGTCGCTGGCTGATCTTAAACCTTGTGGTCCACTATTGAACATTACTTGATTTCGATAACAATTCTTCTAAATGTTGTAACGCTACTTTTCTTACAGAAATATTTCTTGAACTATTTCAATACTGCGTTTACTTAAACATTATTGATCTTCTCGCAACATTATTTATTGAGTTTTTGCCATGTATTTTCTCTAGGTTATTATTTGCTAGCTGAGCATGGAGCATTTGAGTCGCAGTGGTTATCAAAAAAAATAAAGATCGGTTTTCTTCACATTCGATAATCATTTATCTTTAAAATATACATTGAATCATGTTTGAACTCTTTTAACTTGCAATTCTTATTAAAATTATTGGGACCTGAATTTACTCTGATTTTACTTTTAAATTTTAATCGAATGTGACATTTTATCAAACGTCTCTTTTAGGGTCGTTCTTGTAACTTGTACTTTATACTATGAAGTGGCACCCCAAAGTGGTATTCCGCTGCGTTGTGATTTTATGGGGGTGTTACATGCCATTACTGCTTCTAGCTTAGAAGCAGAGCAGGACAGTGGTAACATAAAATAAGACCCAATCCATGGCAACACTTAATGAATCAACTCCTTAGGATATTGATTCAGGTAGTGGTCCTAGGTGCCAAGATACCATATTGGGGGATGTGAATGCTCAAACTAGGTTTGAGACTACATCTAAACAGTTCATTGATCCACCTCTCTCAAGAGGTTACACACTTAGAAGTGGGGCCTGAGACGTTTGAAACTCATTTGAAATTGATTGAAATTTTTTACAAACTGTCATATAAAAAACAAAAAGAGTGTTCGTGGTAAGTGGTATGTGCCTAAATTTCACATTACCTTTACCTTTATAAACGAGCTAATAAATAACCAAAAACGGGAATCTAAATGCAATAAATATATGCTTATTTTGCTAATTGTGTTGTTTGCCTAGGAACGGATATCTCACCCCCAAAAATAAAGACGAAATAACAAGCAAAAAGCGACAAAACCGGACACGGGATGGTAAAAGTGGTGTGTAGAGGAAGCCCATCAAAGTCAACGTCAATCCGAGAAGAAGAAAAAAGCAAAAGAGAATATATAATTGAGGGTCAAAAATGACAAACCCTAAGGTTTTTATTAAGAAAACAAATACAGGGGCTGATTATGCCAATTTGGGAAACTTCATTTTATATAAAGAAAGAAAGGGGTAAAAGAGAATGAAAGGAAAGAAAGTTGTGGAGGGGGCTCTTTTCTTGTAACAAACCAACTACCTTAATCATCTTCAAACCTACCCTCTGTCACAACCCAACTTGTATAATCATTTTTCCAATCTTCCCGCCAATACCAAAACCAGCCAGCACCCTGTTTTGCTCCTATACTTCTACCCTGCAGCACTCCATCAACCACTCCCACTCACCCCACATGGCCAAAATGCCAAGTTGGCAATCCAAGGGCATTTTCGATCCAAGGGATGAGAGAGAATACAAGGAAATTAAGGGACTGGTTTTATAATGGGAGTTTTATACTCAACAAAACTGCCTCAAGAAGTTTATACTCAGCAAGCAAACACAGTCATGCTCAACAAAGAAAAGTCAATGAAAGTCAAACAGAAGACTTCAGCTTGTTTTTACCTTTTTCTTTGTATAAATAGAGCTAGTGAGCCATGTAAGAAGGTGTGTAATTTATATAGTGTAATTTTTAGTTTTTAATATATAAAAAAACTTCTTTCTTTCTGCAATTTGTAAAAGTTCCAAGTTTAATGAAATTTTAGTTTGTTTTGCAATTCGTGTTCCAAGTTTACATTACCTTAAGTTTGTTTTAAAGCTACTCATAAGCTCTGAAGAGTCTCTAAGCTCTTTATTTGAGCTAAATAAGTGTTAACTAAGTTTAAATTCTGCAAACCAGTTTAATAACCTGAATTACCTTTGCATTTGAATTGTGGAAAGCATTTTGGAAGTTGGTTGTAATGGAAAACCAAATGGACTTCACCCCTAGCTTATTTATATGCTAGGGAGGGGGGGGGGATTATAGCTGCCCTTTTGGGTTCCTCCTTGTTTAGCTAGAGGTTCATTGTTAGTCTCTTATTTAATTCTTGCACTTTTCTTTAAGGTTACTGTAGCATTGCTTATTATTGTTTATTTCTGTCTTTTCTTGCTTAATAGTGTTAATATATGCTTAATTTTCCTTGGTTTAAGCTTTTGTATCATTTATTTATACTTGTTCTTTTTAATATGTCTCATTTTGTTTAAAATTGCCTTTTGCTTATGCAGCTTATCCTAAGTGCTTAATTTCTGTCGAAAATGCGTTCATTAGTGCTTAATATGTTAATTAATCATTTGTCTTTTAAAAGCTTTGCCTAAATCTCTTAAAAATTAGTTTTTAAAAATGGATTTAATAATCATTAAAGGGGTGTTTGGCGTCAAGGCTGAAAAATGGGGTTCATTTTGGCTCTTTGAATGGGTTTTGTGGTCATTTGATAAATTTCATTTAGCTATATTTAGGTCTTATAAGCGGTGTTAATCTAAGTTTTTATTTTTGAAATTTCTATTTCAAGTTTATATTAGCTTATTTGTGAACCTGTTGTATTTGCTTAAGTAAAAGTGTTATTTTTGAGTTTTTGCTTAAAGTTGTATATCTAACGCTTTGTTTTTGCATTTTATATTTTAAAAAAAATTTATTTTGAGTGTTATATGGCGTTGGGTAACTTTTTATAATTCCATACATAAAGTGTTGTTGTAATGATGAAATGTGTTTTAAGTTTAAGTTAGTATCTGCATCGAGAGTTTAAAAAAAGGGGAATTAGCTTTTTTCATTAAGCTCATTTCTTGCTTATTTAGGTTTCAAAATATCTTTGGGTCTTAAATTATTGTTCATTGAGCTTATATCTCATCTTTGTAGCTGTTAATCATCATAAGAATCCAATTGCTTGCTCATTTTTAAGCTCAAAAGTGCTTATTTTCAGAAAAATCAAAAAAAATAGTAGTTTAGTCATTTGTGCTTATTCAAATGGCTTATTTAAAAAAGTGAATAAGTGGGCTTAATAAGGACTCATTAGTGAGCTTATTTACAAAAGCCCCAAATCCCACTTTTTTTTTTCAGTTTGGCTCTATTTTGATTTTAGCTTATTCTACATTTTGGCTTATTTTAGAAAAAGTTAGTGTTTACTATATTTTGATGCAAATTGATTGAGTTAAGTTGTTTTTGGTTTAAAAGGGCTTTTTGGAATCAGATTAAGCAAACCATATAAGACTTTCCAAAACATCTTTTCCTTTTTTCATTTTGGTTTAATTTTGAGCTTTTTACAGCTTATTTACTAAAAGTAAGTCCAAACCTTAACTTTCTGCAATCAGCAGCTTATTTGGCTTTTCGGGGCTTATTAAGTGCTTATTTTTATAAGGTGCCTTTATTAAAGTTGCTTAAAAACATGTCCCGGACAACTTTCGTGTTTTGAGTTTTGGCTAAAAACGATTTTTTAAAATCAGCAGTTTTGGAGCCTCGTTTCTACCACTTTCTGCAATCAGCAGCTCTTTTGGCTTTTTGGGGCTTATTGAGTGTTTATTTTGTTAAAAGTGCCCTTTATTAAGTTAGCTTAAAAAACATGTCACGGACAACTTTCGGTGTTTTAAGTTTTGGCTTATAAAATAAACGATTTTTTTTTAAATCACAGTTGGAGCCTCGTTTCTGCTGGTAGTGTTGTCGTTCCTGCTGATAGTGTATCGTTCCTGCTGATAGTGTACCGTTTCTGCTGGTAGTGCATTTTTTTTTTTTTTTTTTATGCCCGTTTTAGGTTTTGTTCCATTAGATTGTAATTTAGGGTTTCCTTATACCTAATTTTGCTTCCCGTAGTTGTTAGGACTTATAATCAATCAAAATCATTCTCACTCAATCTCAATCAAACCAAGATCAACTTTCAATTGCAGCCTCGTTGGGACATACGACCCGGGAATCATACTTCCGGAATCTTTTTATCATTGATTCTCTTATATATTTTATTTCTAGGTAGGTCTTGACTTTTTACCTTGGTCAAGGGTGAAGAGTTTGGATTTGCCTAGTATTTTATATATACTATATTGTTAGAACCAGTCATTGCAAAAATAGGTTCCGCGATCACTTATGATTGGACGAGGGGCACCAAATCTGGAGAAGAGAGTTTTAAGAAATTTGCAAACAACTCGGGCATCATTGGTAGGGAGCGCTTTCGCTTTAACCCATTTCGATAAGTAATCGACTGCCACGAGTATATATTTGTTCCCTCTTAAAGACGGGAATGGCCCCATAAAATCAATGCCCCAAATGTCAAAATAAGGATGTCACGTCTTTTTGGCACATATTACCATCAAGGAGACTGGAGACAAGTCAAAGAAGAAGCAACTGCAAGATGTACCGATCGTCAAAAATTTTCCCGAAGTATTTCCCGAGGACTTGCCAGGTCTTCCACATACCAGACAAGTGGAATTTCACATCGATCTAGTACCTGGTGCTGCACCTGTAGCACGGGCACCTTATCGATTGGCCCCATCAGAAATGAAAGAATTGGCGGATCAACTACAAGAGCTTTCCGACAAAGGCTTTATAAGACCTAGTTCGTCACCATGGGGAGCTCCAGTTCTATTCGTCAAGAAGAAAGATGGATCGTTACGGATGTGCATAGATTATCGGGAACTAAACAAACTAACGGTGAAGAACCGTTATCCGCTACCAAGAATTGATGACTTATTCGATCAACTTCAAGGGTCGAGTGTCTACTCGAAGATCGACCTAAGGTCAGGTTATCACCAATTGAGGGTTCGAGAAGAAGACATCTCGAAGACTGCCTTCAGAACTCGATATGGACATTATGAATTCCAAGTTATGCCGTTTGGTTTGACCAACGCACCTGCTGTGTTTATGGACCTCATGAACCGAGTGTGCAAACCTTATCTGGACAAATTCGTAATTGTCTTTATTGATGATATTTTGATCTATTCCAAGAACAAGCAAGAGCACGAAGAGCATCTGAAGATAATATTGGAGTTGTTGAAGAAAGAGGAGTTGAACAGGAAAGAACGGGAACCACCGTTAAGAGTTCGAGCTTTAGTCATGACTATTAGCTTGGATCTTCCTAAGCAAATCTTGAATGCTCAGACTGAAGCACGGAAACCAGAAAACATCAAGAGCAAGGATGTTAGAGGTATGCTGATCGAAAATGCTAAATTTCCAGAGGCAATTAGGACTGAAAAGTTAGAACCTCATACGGATGGAACCCTATGCCTCAAAGGCAGGAGTTGGTTACCTTGTTATGGCTATTTGTGGACTGTGATTATGCACGAGTCCTACAAATCGAAGTATTCTATCCATCCAGGTTCCGAGAAAATGTATCAAGACGTAAAGAATATGTACTTTTGCCAAAATTACGTCATTTATAAAAATTAAACTTTAATTATAAAGAATACATTATTATTATAAACTATAAATTGCTAGTCTAGTCATGAAAGATTTTATATCGGATTGTAAGGCCGAATCCACTTTGACCTTTGCATTAAAATCCATAATAAATCTTATTATCGATAATCCATTAGTCATGATTTATATATGTTTTTCCGAAAAACCCTTTATTTCTCACAAACCAACTTAAAATAAAAACAACATAAACACAAAATTAATACATATAACACTTATTTCAAAAGAAACACTTAACAATTAAGTCATGCAAATATCAATTATGATCAAAATTATCTAATAATTAAAACATGTATATATTCATAAAAGGCTTCTTCGTCCAATGACTTCGGCCACATCCATCGATATAATCGATTGCGTAAGCCTTATACAAATATATACCACATAGCACATAAAATTTAATACAACTTTTAGGCCCCATTAAGACATAGCTAAGGTCTTCCCTAGCTTTTCAAAGTCATGGATCGAAAAAAAACATAAATTTTAATGTCTATGTTTAATTCAAGATCATCATATTTACATAAAAACTTTTAACAATTAACAAGATTTATATCACATATCTCATTCCATGAAAAATAGGGCATGTATTTAAACATGGATGCCAATTAACAATTAATATTAAAACATAAAACTGATACACATTAACAATTAAAAACGCATCAAGTTTTATCCATATAATTTCATAACAACCTAAATTCGGTCTTAGTAATTTTATACTCCAATAAAGATTGAAATCTTGATGCACAAGGAGATCGAATCTTGATAGCACTTAAAACGCCCAAGAGGCGTTAAAAAATTAATCAAGAACCCTAATTATTTGTCCAATTTTTATTACTCGTAATTACAAATTCATATACGATGGCTCGTGATGCCACTGTTGGGTTTTTACAACTATTAACTATTAAAGATCACGAGTACGCAGTGGAAAAGATAAACATGTATAAAATATGTAATTAATAAGGGTTTGAGAAAGTGTGTACCTTTTAGCAATTAACGAATACACCGTCTTGAATATACGCTTGTGTATAAATTACAAAATATCAACGCAAACTAAAAAAGTTTACCAAAGTAATAACTTCTATGGTGTCATACACTACACTCACTAACAGAGAAACGTTAGGATGCTAGTCCTTCTTTCACGAATAAAACAACCGAACACTATTGTTCTTGTTTAGATTTAAACAACCGAATAAACAAATCTAAGTAGCATTTGTCATCTGTCGATTGGATTAACAAGGAAGATGGAATTATATCTATATTACATGCATGCATATGAATGGAATATTCATGCATAACATGCATGTAAATCTTACAAGCAAACTGACAAAAGTTAACGCATATAACTTTGTATGCTAGGGTTTTTTTGCTTGTATTTGTGTCAAAGGTTTTGGTATATCATATACGCCCATCACAAAAGATGAAGCAATGGATTCTATAAGCCCCATGAACTTGTTCTTCAAGACATACTCAAACACCTCCTCTTGTTTGCTATAAACGACATTCGGACCCCTCTTTTTTTCCTTGTTTAATCAATCACAACCAACACCTCACGGGTTTGGTTTTTGTATTAACAAGTCCCTCACTTGTTAATATCTATTAATTAAATCTAACGTCTAACGTTATAATTAAAGACCGTTTAATATTTCGTAAAGTATATTACTATAATTAATATACTATAAATATATTAATTATATTAATACACGTATCCTCTGTGTATACGCGTGTGCCCCCATAGGCTCACATATTTCTGGCCGTATATTTATTTATGATATGGACATATCCCAACAGTATATAAGTTTTTTAACAAGATAAATTTTTAGCATTAAGGTCAAGCGACCAAGATCTTTACATTGTTTTAGTTCTTTGAATTTGTGGGACGATAAGCTTTTATAAGTATTTTAAAGCCTCCTTCGATTGAAACATAAAAAAATGGGTTTTCATGTTATATGCATTTTATGTAGTAAATGAAAAGATGTGTAAACATGTTTTAAATGATAATTATGAACTAAATATACATCCACATGCAATTTCTTAAAATTTCAATCAATTATTCAAATGACACCCTTATCACTATTATTATTCATTGCAAACATTTGAATTCAATGTTGTGGAGTTAGTTCCACATGATAAGAAATCCATATCTTATGGTGTTACTGATTTATAGCTTTTCTATACTAAATTAGTCATTTAAAGGTTATTTAGTTTAAATATGTTTTTTTAGATGTTTTGATGATGAGTTTACACATTTTAAATAGTTCAGGTTGTGTTATGTTCTAAAGTTATCTAGGTTATGGATTGTTAGAAGAGAAGTTGTTTAATGTTCTTGAGGGTGACATAAACAGTAGTTAGAGTTTTAGGATGTTTGTTATTTTCTTTACCACGCTACTTTTTGTTAAGGTTAATGGGTTATGGACATATTTGAATTTGCTTTGTTGGTGATTGACATGCTTCAATGAAATTATGACATTTTAACTTATTTTGGTATGTAATCTAATGTGTAAGAATAGTAGCTCATTAACATACACAAATGTTTATTTGTGGGTGATTTAAGCAACCTTAGCTGTAGTGCGACTTTTAAGGTGTTTTGTATTGGTGTATCTGTTCACGTTAATGCTTTAGACTGTTGGTTTTTATCTTTGTTAAACTGTTGCTTTACACAATCGAAAGAATCGAGTGTTAGTTGCTCTTATGTTTTCTTGACCAGAATTTGGTACTTATTGTTTAAACCATTTTCATATGATAGTTTACAATTGGATGGAAGAAAAATGTCTTTTTAAAGATCAAATTTTTGTAGCACACTGCGAAGAGTATTTGTTGACAATTTTTTTAATACATGCGTGGACAGATCCGACGCGGTTGCTATGGGTGCTGATGTGGTTACCATGGCGGTGAGCGCTATTGATGGATGGACCACAGAAAACAACATACTACTCAATAGAATAAAGCACAGTAAGGTGTCAACTTTTTATCTCTTTACTAAACTCTTATTTTATAAACTAGAGAATCAAACTACATCTTTATTTGTGGACATCGAGATTTGAGTGATTATAATTTTTGGAACGATGGCTTTAATAAGTTGCGATTTGAATGAAATGACAACTAACTATAATTGTTTGGTTGTTTTTTTAGTCTGAAGCTCGATCGGATGACTTACGACGTTCGACGTTGATCAGGATCGAGTCACCATCGCTGTACTCATTATGGTTCAGTACACTTCGATATATGGATATCATCTTTGAAGTGTAATGTTTCCTTTCCTACTTCCCGATTTATTCTATTACTAAAATGTAGATGTACTTTCATCATAATGGATGCTACTTTTATTCCTATAATGCTAATGATGAAGGGACTTCATAAATGGGTGGGTGGGTAAAAACGACGAGAATCTGACATGGGTTAAATACGGTTGTAAAACGGTTCAGATTTTAAAAGCCTGTCCGTAACGTAACTTTCTAAATAATTGCATTTAATTATGTATCAACTATACTATATAGGAAGCGTTTTCTTTTATTAAATTGACACTCATAAATATTAAATACTGAAAAAAGAAAGAAACGGAAGCGTAATGTGAATGATCAAGCACGAAGCTTTATATCCATTAATGAGAATAAATGAATAGCCAATGGGTTCTTTATTATTTGGTCTAATGCGTGATTCCAAAAACACGCAGTCGCCTGAACTCACCAGTGTGTTATCTGTTTCAATTTTGTGACTTTTAGTATTTAAAATTAGGAGCTAATCATTTATAACTAGACATCCATGTCCAACGTTTTTGAATCGATAGTTAGGATTAAGTTCGTATAAGGGAATATTGTCTACACTACTTACCTAAACGTTGGATGAAAAAAAATACCTATGACTATGCCTTAATACAACGCAAGAGAAGAAAAGCAGTTTTGGAAACCTGCTCAAGAAGACAAGAATATTTAGTAAGCTATTCCAAACACCACCGTATGACTTATGGGACCAATATAAAGGGGTCTTACTGAATTCACATGTTCTGAACATATTTGAGTTGCTGCAAGTTCCCTCTTGCAGGCTATTCTTAAATGATTAATAATTGAGTGTAGAGATCTAGGAGTATTATAATATGTTTACAATATTGTATGTAATATGCTTATACGTCTCGACTCCTCCTTTCCTTAAGGAACCAAAGATCAAGGTAATATATGAAGCTATACATGCTATATAATGCTATGATGTATTGGTTTAAAGTTTACACACAAGGAATACTCTTCGGGACATATGATAATAAGCTATTAAGGGTTAGTGACAACCAAGGTAGTCTTGAAATGGATATCAGACTTTGTTGCTTACAGTCAACCTTATATGTATGTCATGATTATACGATACAATGTCGATATGATTATATGTCCGGTGTTAGTTTCGCGATATATAGATATAAAGTGCGAGGTCAGTACATGAATGGAAAATTTAGTATTGTTATGTTTTATTTGAATATGGTTTGTTGCCATTCGTGTCTTTTTCTCGCATTCGTGAAATTGATTATAGTTTGTTAGATTATTAATGTGTGTTTGTCTTTGATACAGGTGAATCGTCTTCTAACAAATTTGGATGTGAGAAACGGCCGTTGCAAGTAAAAAAAAAAAAAAAAAAACAACATGTTTCCTCCGTGATGATACTTACACATGTCTGTTCCGTCAGCTGGGAAGTTTTGAAACTCAAGGTACGAAAGATTGTAACTATACTGTTACTATTAACATACTATGCATTTGTTTTAGGAAAGCTCATTTGAATCATAGTTAGAATATACAAGTAAAGTAGCTAAAGGATTGGAATTTGGCGTTACAGAAAGTTTAGTATTAGTCTAACCTTTTTTTTTGGCCGTATATCCGTCTAATAGAACATTGCAATAAATGTAACAGGTGTCATTAATAATCTTCTAAAGATTCTTTCAGTATCGAACTTGCAATCAATATACTTTTGAATACTATAACAGTAAGTAATTGTGAGCAAATCCATCAAAACACATGCAAGCCGTGACAATAACACAACTAATGCATCAATGATACGGCAAACACCACTAGAACCCTTTTCGGAATATACTTTTTGAATACTAACAGCACGATATAGTGATCATATGCAAATAAAATAACCTTCTAAAACTCATGCAAGACGTGACTATACACATCTAATGCATCATGTACGGCAATCACCACTGGAACCCTTTCAGCCAACCCAAAACGACACCCTTTAACCCGCAGCGGAGCGCGAGTTTACCAACTCATTAGTAGTAATGTACATTTTTGCCATCTTTACTTCTTTCTATTTCGAATAATTAAGTACAAGTGATTTCTTATTTACCATTCAGTTTTGTCTTACTAAAATTTCTTTAGAAGAGAAGAGTTTGAGACATGTACTTTTGCTTACATAAAATGCGTCTCTTATCTCTTATTTCGTTATAGATTATCTGCTTACCTTTTTGGGTTTTTTAAAACTAAGTGTGTACTACTTTGGATACATCAAAAAGTTTCATAAAATTTATCATATCACTCTTATCTGAATTCTGAAAATTTTGAGAAAGCATTAATAAGTTACTAGCACTGTATCCGTGAAATGCAGCGGTTTTGACGATACAAAAACTAAAAAACTAAATTCATAAAAAATATATGAAAATTGATGTTGAATTAAAGAGCACAAAATTTTAGAAAATGTGGTGAAATTAAAAAAAATAAATAGATAAAAAGATACTTTAATTTAAAAATAAAAATAGTTTTTAATTAAGAAGTGACACATGTTACCCTGTGGTTCCTTAAAATGAGATGGATGATGAAGATTGCATATCCTTATATTTTTCTAAAAGCAAATTTAAAAGTCGGATTTTTAATTTTTTTTTTTAAATAAAATGTTAAAAATGTTTTATAATATAGTATAAAAGTGTAGATATAGATAAAGAATTTGTGGGATGTTAATATGAGGCCATGAGTTACGATTTCTTATATTTAGAAACTAAAAACAGATCGCTATTGAGCATACATGCTTGATGACTTGATGGACTGGCTTATGTCAGACACTTAGGCTGCGCCGTTCATATTCTGATCCTAGAATGTTATCCCAAAGTTTATCGCTAATTGAAGTAATATTTAATATATTAGGCGAGTACTCGCGCATAGCGGTGAAAATTTATAGCGGCAGATAATTAACGATATGCTATGTTATGGTAAGTGTTTCGTGTAACGTTCAAAATAGAATGTGAAAATATCAAATGAAATTGCAAACGCTCGTAAACTCTTTGAATGGTTTCACTAATACTGATGCAGAGGTCGTAAGGGACTTCTACAAGAAGTTTTACAATCTCTTAGGCAGTGTACCTAGTCGTTGTAGTAGTATAGGGACTTCTACTAATTATAATCTAAACTACTAGTGATAACTTTATGATAATTGAATGTATTACTTAATCATGCACTACTAATCAGATTGCTTCTTCTAATCCTGTTGCCTTGTCACACTTGTGATGATCTGTGTAAGTATTTCATAGGCCATGAACGGATTACACGAACCCGCCCGCTATTAATATTATGTTAGGGGTAACGTCACAAGTAGGTAGTATGAAGAATATTACAAGGCTCCCCCAAAGAGTAAATAAAATGCGTATGAAATACCTTAATAGGATCAACCAATAAGGGGTAAGGTATATGAAACGGTAACATGCTGAATATCCTATTTCTACGCACTCACGTTTCCCTAGACGTGTCTACAACGATATAGACAAAAGCTAATTTTCTAAAGCCTAACGCGCACATTCATTAACAAGAAGCAATAGTAATAGGATCTACAATCCGACTTTCATGCAATCATAAGCAAATACAAAGGAGGGTTTAGCCTCGCATGTTATAATGAAAGCAAGAAGATTAAATCATCACACAACAATAGACATAGATTGAATGATTAATGTAAATAAACCATACTTGAATTAAAACAAGGATCCCAAGGTATTACAATAGGATTTTGAGAGGCTCAACAAATGACCTATGAAGCTACTACTACAAAGCTAGGTTTCGTCTCCCAAAAAGTTATACAAAGTACACAAACTTGAAACCCTAAAAATTGGTTTTTTAGTATATAATAGAGATAATCGCTGCGACGGCGACGCTTTGTCTCCGGATGTCGTCCCACAAGATGGTTCTAGATCCGACTTTAAGTTCGGCGCCGTCGCTGAAATCTAAAAACGTCTCACCATGAATGTCATGACAGTCGTAAGGCATTAGGGTGTGACGCCGTCTCTAGGTTCTTATGAATAATCTTCATGGTTCTTGGTGTAGAGTCGTAGTCTTGTTCGTTTCTTCTCCAAATGAGCCCAAGTCACGTGTATTTCCTCCAAATGCCATCCAAGTGCTAAAAACCTGAAAACAAACGATTAAGCACATAATCTAGGCATATTTGCATGATTTAAGAGGTTAAATGACCCCAAAATAGTGTATAAAATGACACCTTATCAAATACCTCTACACTTGAGATTTGCTTGTCCTCAAGCAAATGGGCTTTTCTACCTAGACAATAGCAGTATTATGGTTATTTAACATACTCTTTAAAAGTATTTTACAACACAACCTTCAAGGAACCATCGTAATAAAAGAACATAAAAGTTTATATAACTAGCACCTTACATACTTTTTGAATTCTTCTCTTTCCTCTCGGGTGTATAATAAATTATAACATAATAGGGAAACAAAAAATCAACACTAATTACCTGTCATAGCATATAAATTACCATAGGCTTGGTAAAGGATCAAACCTCCACCGCAGCGCATGAACTTATTCACTTACATTTAAGAGGTCATTTAAATGGTTAAGAGGTGTAGTGTGTAAAGATAACATATAAGGATACGGAAACGGATTGAATTAACATTTGGGTGGAGACCGTTGTGTGAAATTAAGAGTGGAAGTGTTAGCTAATTATTTATAAAATACACGTTTGTGTTTGGTTGCTAAGCTAAAGACCGGACAAATTACAAACTCTACCAAACTCAACGTAAAATTCCATTCTTTTTCATATTCCTTGACTTCTATGATAAACATAACATAAGCAAATGGTAGCCCATACATTTTTTCACTCTTTTTTTTATATACATTTTATATATAATTTTTTCGTACACTTTTGCCCTGCATTGAGCATAAACATAAAATACATCGTGGGGGTTTACAGATACAACCCATACACTAAAACTATACATAACCTCGATTATTTACAATCAAACTAATGACCCGATTTGAGGTGGATCAAAAAAACATGGAGCTTATTGAGCTCTATTGGGAGGTAAATAAATTACTTCTTCCCCAATTCTTCATAAGATGAATACTACCATGAATCCCAATCGTCCCAAAACAGTATTTACAAGGATAAGGACTTAGCAACTGTGTACTCAAATAATTAACTTGGGTTAAAACAATAATGTACTAAAGGTGAGTACATACAAGGTAGGCTAAGGCGAAGGTGTAACGATTGGTTTAAGGGTGATAATTTTTACTGTTTCATTATTCTTCTTAGTATTGCAAACTAGATTCCGCATAGTTTGTGATATTCTCAATCTTAGTTTCTACTATAGTTGTCTTGGATCTATCCAATATAACTAAGCTTTAACAAGCTAAGTAAGATCTGTCAAGAAGAGATCAACAAGTGTGTTAGTGCAAATATTATGATATTTAATCTATACGATCTCTTTATGTTTTGGTGATGACAAACACGTGACTTGTAATACATAACGTAAAGCACACAAGTTACTCATAATCACAAATCATCAATGCATACATGTATCAACAACACTCGATGTCTCAAGTCTGCATCCACACCAACATTTGTTTGCACCTGACGTAAATCACATAAGGTATGTACAAACAAATCAAACTTGTAGGATGATTAAAGAAAAAAACAATTCTTAACCATTACATTTCTACAAAAGTATTTTTCACAAAAATAAATAAACATAAAATACTTTTTAATAAAAGAAATGTTTTATTTAAATATAATATTTGAAATCTGGTTTTCCCTCTAAAATGGAAGCTTATATACCAGATACAACCTTCCCCACAAAAAAACAAAAAGTAGAGCGTAGTCTAGTGGCGGCCCCCTTATAGGATCGGCGACCCCCTAATATATCTGGGGCCGCCGAGACCGCCGTTGCCAGACTGTCAGCTTTCAGCTCCTATAAATAGTGGGTCATCTCCAACTGATTTCATAACCGTTTTGTAAGATTTTCTTTTAGGTCTTTATCTCTTTAGATCTCACTAAATCTCTCTAAATCTTTGATCATTAAACTTGGTTAATCTTGTTTAAATTTGATCAAATCTTCTATTCTTTCCTCCTTTTCTCAAGTGCAAGAGAAGAACTTCGGTCATCTTCAAGATTCGAAGTTATGTAGTCTAGTTAGTCTATTTGTAACATTTGTTACATATAGATTGAGTCCATGTCTTCTAATCTTTAGTAGTGTGTAGATCGAAATGATGTATATACTTGGATGAGTTGATTGTGGGTTGGTTAGTATTTTAGGCCTTAAAATACATTGGTGAAGTGGTAGATTAGTTTAGCTAAGATTAGGACTTGACACTTAGCTTAGTGTCGGAAAATATTGTAAGCGACGCGGTTTATGTGTTTAGGCCATAAAACACAATGTTTGTTATATTGGGCCATAAAACATAACGGGTTTGGTTATACCCAAAGAAGAACTCGACATCTAGCTTAGTGTCGAAAAATAATGTAAGCAACGTTATAAGGTTTTCTCAGCCGAAAGTGAGCTTGTTGATTAGTGAAGTAACTCTCGAGTTGGATACTCAGGGAGTGGAGTAGGGCGATGAGGAGCTTCGTGACCGAACCACTATAAATCACCGTGTTGGTTTGCATTTTCTTTTACCTTTCTCTTAACTTATGTCTTTACATTTATTTCTTTACTTTTACACTTCCATTGTGCTTATGATTGTGTAAAGTGTTATATATGTTGTGTTAGCCATGGTTGTGTAGCTAATTGTAGTATACATTATGAGTGTGGAAATATTGATAAAAGATGCACTAGTTATTGTAAATCTATTATCGACACTTCTCATATTGCATCAAACTTAATTGGTGATTTGATACAAAAGATCTAGTCCGAAAAACCTCTTCTGGAGGCGGTCTTATAAATTAGGCGGCCCCCTTATATTTATGGGACCGCCAGTAGAGAGTGATGTAATTTTTGTATTGACTAATTTGAAGTTTTATAATGGAAACGTATTCACCCCCCCCCTTCTATGGCGTCGCTCTAGTTTTCAAAAGAAATGATTTTTAAAATAGAGTACGATCTACGTATCAAATTACCCATGAAGGAGGACTAAATATGAAAAGTGTTTTGTTGTTTGATTCGTACTAATTTTGTTATTAAATATACTTCGTATACTAGCTTGATGGAAAATTTTCTCAAAAGAACTTGGAAGTGTCAATTTAAGTATGTCTAAGTCGTAAGAGTAGAAATGATGTCTAAAACACGAAATTTATGTGTTGGAACAACTTTTTAAAGTCCAATGTTCTACAGTTAAGTTAAAAATGATTTTGAATAAAAAACGTGTTTTGGGGTCATTGGTGGCGGTCCCCTAAATGTTCGGGCGGCCCGCAAATATATCTGGGGGCCGTCACCTTTATGGGGGCCGCCTTTCTGTTTCGTAAGTTTTTGGCAAGCTGTGACAATCCGTCAATTTCAGGTCGTTATTTTATTCTCGAGTATTAAATATATTTTTCAATTTTATGTTGAGATATGAACTCACGACTAACCGGGAAAAAATTAGGGCTTACAATTGTAATTTACGTGACGTTTACAAAGAACCGGCGAATCCTACGTTAAGCATCGACGTTTATATTTCCAAAATGCCGTAGAAATGTTTTTATTACATTCATTTTATTTTTCGTGTCTCGTACTATTTTTACTTTTTACGAAAAACGACTACAAATCGTACCTATTTAAATATCGGACTTTGATAATACCCGCATTTACAAAATGTGGGACAAGTTTTTATAACTTATCCCACTAAAAACCCCTCTCATTGGGGCGGATCAACCAAGGGACTAGGTGTCCCCTTGGTGTTGATTCATGTCACACTAAGTATACACTTGGCATTTAGTCTAAAATCCTATATAAACTTACTTTGACCTAAATCACACACACACTAGTCATAATTACACTTAAAAATCTGCATTTGCTCTCTCCTACCTCCATCTTGACGCCACATATAACACCAAAAACACCAATTCATAAAAATTTTGAAGATCAATTATTAAGCACACTAGTTAAGATGACTTCCTAGTATGGTTACTATATTTTGCAGGTGATTAAAAGGGTTTTCAAGAAGGTTATACAAAAGTTGGGGCTGAGATTATAAGGGTTATTATAAAGTCTATTGGGTAAAGAAATGGTGATCAAAAATTATTTTGGGTGAAGATCAAGTTGAAGATTGAAGCTTTGTTATTGTTTTGATCATTTGATCATTTTCTTCATATTTCTTGTGGTAAAATGTCATGAGTTTTGTTTATGTTCTCTTTTGATTTTCAAGTGTATATGTACATGCATTCTATATGATGATCAAGGATTAAAATGAGCTTTGTGTGTATGAATCTATGTTAATCAAAGCTAAAATAGCCATTTAAACAAGTAAAATGATTATAAAATTTATGGGCTATAATGAACAGTAGGTTTTATAAATTTTTACAGGTTTGAGGTTAGATTTGATTACATTAGGTTGTAGATAATCCTTTTGTGAACACTTGGCAATTTGGATCACCACTAGAAAGTAAAAATTGAGTAAGTTATGGTCAAAACACCAAAAATAGTAGATTCTGACCTTGCTGTAAAGATGGTATAAAAAGTCACATTTACGGACTGAGTTGGTTAAAAAGTTAAAACTATGAGACCTAGATAAAATCATGTAGGTTCTGAATCAGTTGGATGGTCAACCAACTATTTACGGTTTGAAAACGGCGTCAAAAATGGTAAAAGTAAGATTTCAGTCCGAATTTGTAATTTGACCTTTATGTAGTAAATTGTTCATATGTATAAGTATACTTAAACTAAGTACAAAAATGGCAATAATGTTGGTGAATTCATAGGTTTAAGTAAAGCAGTATTGGAAATAGTTCAAGAATATATTTCTGTAAGAAAAGTAGCGTTACAGCTTTTGAAGAATTGTATCGAATCCAAGTAATGTTTCAATAAATCAATTAATGTTTCAATAGTGGACCACAAGGTTTTTGATAGCAGCGACAATATTTCAAGTATAATTTCAACAGAATAATTGCATCGAATAACAATGTATCATGCATCTTGATTGCATTGAGCTACATGACAACGAAAACCTTGACGTTTAACACATTTAGATGCATTTTGTTTGCCCTGAAGTTGTACTATTGCCTTATTTTTTTTTTTTTTTTTTTTTTTTTTTAAAACCTTTGAAAAATTTTTTTTCTAAATACAAATTGTCCGTTGACTGGGTGCTCACATTCGGATTCATACCCCTGAACAGGGCTGTCAAACCCAATAGATATATTTATTTGTACTAGCGCTCACCCATTATAGGTATTTATCTGTTTCATGATGTGGGTCTTTGGTAATACTACTATGCAATTGATCTCATATTCGGGTCTAGCATACCATAAAGTTTCTTGTGTCCAGTTTATAAATCAAGCATGTATCAAACATGTATAGAAATCATGTGGTAGGCAAGTAAAAGTTTTAGTAAAAACATTCATGTAACGCTTATGTAAACATGTATTAGAAATCATGTGGTAGATAAGCAAAAGCTTTAGTAAAAACATTCATGTAACGCTTATGTAGTAGTAACCGATAAGTTATTCGGTAAAACAAGCATGTATTCTCACCCCAAAAATAGTTTAAGAAAACCATTAAAAATGAAAAGGTGGGGCTATGAACTCACCGTAAGAACAATTAGATCAGAAGTATTATGAGTCTCGAATGAGCGGGAAGTACTCCTAAGCACCTCCTAAAAGACGTGACGCGATTTAGTACGTAGAAAGTAACAATACGTAAAAATTAAACATGTGATCATGAGATGTGTTTCCGAGATAAGTATGGCATTTCACTAGAACTTCCCTAAGTCCTTTTTAATCCCAAATTGACTTGTGACCTGGTCTTATAGGCAAATGAACATCTACTAAGTTTCGGCTTCTAACTTTTATTTTATCACGGTGTACTATACGTTTTTAAATTTTTAAACTAGACGTAAAAACTAGGTTTCTGAATTTAACTTGACTTCATGGACTCATATCTCCTAGCTCACAAATGTTCTATAGGTGAGGCTTTTACCTCTGGAAAGCTATTTGTGTCTAGTTTCCAGAAATGTAAGTCTCACAATTTACAAAGTTTCGTAACTATGTGAAAAGACCATTTTACCCCTGGTTGTCCAAAACAGAAAGTTAGTAAAAAATTTACCCTTTACTAAAATAGCCATAAATCCCAAACCATGATAGCAATGAAGGTGAGGTCAAAGGATATGGTTTCCTTATGATGTCTACTACTGACCCAACCTTTAAGATCTATTATTTTATGGAAAACTTTTGGAGTTTAACTCGTATTCTAAACATATGTCCAGATTTGACCTATTTTCTTGTTTTGGCCATAACTCACTCATCCCAAGGAGTTGGTTGAGCATCCAACTATCCTATGATGCTAAGACATGTATCTTTCCAGTCATGTAATTTACTCATAGGCTCCAGGCCAAATATTTTTAGAAAATCACACGTTTTGCTACTGTTTTCAAAACAGTCCCATTATTTCAACTTATAACCTTTATAAACTTCATTTTAATCATCCAAGACCTAACAAAATGCCATAACTAAATGAAAACACCCTCAAGAACATAACCATACATATATATTCAGAACTTAAACATCCATTTTCATGGATTAAAATTAAAGAAAACAAGAAATAAAAAGGTAATACTAGTAAAAGAAAGATTAGGGCTTACAAAATGAAAGATTAAGCTAGAGAATCAAACACAAGAACACCCTTCTCTTGTGTGGGCTGATTCGAACCAAAGAACACAAGATTAACAAGCTTCTAACCTTCCTCTAACAATGGTAATACTCTTCCAACAAAACCCCAATCAAAACCCTTCAAGAAAACCCAAGAAACTAGCCCTAACTTCTTCAAATCTTCAAGAATCTTTACCAAACTTTGCAAGAGGCTTTAGGATGGTGATATAATGGATAAAAGGAGTAGGAAAATTTTGTATGATGGTGGTGGTGGTGCTAGGGTGTACAACAGCAGCTAGAGAAGGAGAAGGGTGGAGAGGTTTTTAAAAATCTTGAGAAATGAAAGGTTTTTGCATGAATGGGAAATAGAGATGAATAATGAGCTTATAGAAAAGAGAAATGGGTGGTGTGTGGGTTTGTTGAACCGGCCATAGGGCCTTGGGGTTGGGAAATTTTTTTTTATTTTTAGTTTATAAAAGTTTAATTAAAGTATATTGTAAGTTTAATTAAGAAAAGGTAAGGTTTAAGGTAAAAACGCGAGTTTTAGCAAGAATTTATGTAAACGCGAAACACAACGGAAAATGAAAATGATGAAAATTATAATCATCGGGGAATATTATGAGATTATTAAATCACTTAGGATGTGAAGACGAAATAGATTTCTAAATACGGCTCACGCGAAGCTAAAAACGAGAAAATCTTACTAAATCGGGTAAACGTAAAATTAATAGCTCGCTTAAAAATGAAAATAGAAATAAATCTCAGAGTAAATAGTGACCTTAAATACGGAATGTTACATCCTCCCCTCCTTAAGGGAGCGCCGTCCTGGTGCTCGATTCCTCAATCTTGTCTTCTTATTACTCGAGAAAAGATGAGGGTAATTTCTTTTGAAGAAATCTTCTCACTCCCAAGTGTATTCCGGACCTCGTCTGGAATTCCATCGTACTTTGACAATAGGAATTCGACTTTGCTTGATCTGCTTCACTTCGCGGTCCACTATTTCTACTGGTTCCTCGATAAAGTGCAATTTGTCGTCAAGTTGGATCTCTTCAAGAGGGATAACCAAGTTTTCATCCGCTAGACATTTCTTGAGATTCGAAACATGGAAGGTGTTATGAATTCCGCAGAGTTTATCAGGAAGCTCCAACTTATATGCCACGGGACCAATTCTTTCTATGATTTTGAATGGCCCAATATACCGTGGACTCAGCTTACCATGTTTCCCAAAGCTAATTACGCCCTTCCAAGGCGATACCTTTAACATGACCATGTCACCCACTTGAAATTCCATCGGTTTGCGTCTAACATCCGCATATCTTTTCTGACGGCTTCGAGCAGTCAACAACCGATTTTTAATTTGCACTATCTTCTCAGTTGTCTCCCGTATCATTTCTGGACTTGTGAGTTGGCTATCTCTAACCTCACTCCAGCAAACTAGAAATCTACACTTTCGCCCATATAAAGCTTCAAATGGTGCAGCCTTAATGCTCGCACGATAACTGTTATTGTAGGAGAATTCGACTAATGGCAAATGTCGATCCCAACTACTACCAAAATCAATTACGCATGCCTGCAACATATCTTCCAACGTCTGTATAGTTCTCTCACTTTGACCATATGTCTCTGGGTGGTTAGCAGTGCTCATATCCAATTGGGTTCCCATCGATTCTTGTAGTGATTTCCAAAATCTTGATGTGAACAAACTGTCTCTATCAGAGATAATTAACGTAGGCACGCCATGCTTACATACAATTTCTTTTAAGTATAATTAGGCAAGTTTCTCTATGCTGTCAGTCTTCTTCACCGGTGTCTAATTAAAACTTGTTGGTATTCAAACCATTTCTACCACCTTCCACTTGTTGCAATTTAATTGTTCATGTAGCTGCTAAGTGTCCTATTTTAACTAGAATCAAGAGATAGTGGTAAAGCACTAGAGACCTTATTGGTTGCTTTTGGGGTGTTAACAACACTTAATCTAGATTTTGCAACTACATAATTAGTTCCTAAATTATTAGATTTTGCTGTTGTAGGGGTTGTAAATAAGGCTCTCTTAACACTAGAATTCCTGGTCAAAGCATTACGAGCAACATACTTTTCATGAGAATGCGAAAACACATCTTTACCACAAGAAACCCAAACAATATTCGAACCGTCATTGACAGCATTTACACATGCTTTTAAAGTCTTAGAACATGATACACATTCATTTGTTTGACAAACATTCGAATCCTTTGTTTCACATTTATTAGAATCTAAGCTAGCACTACTTGATGTCTTCCAAACATATGCAGATGAGCTCTTAGTGTTCTTTAAGACTGTATTCTTTAATTTATTGTCCTTAGACTTTGATCTTCTAACACTATTAGAACTTCCTATACCTATGAAATTATAAAAATTTATGTTAGCTTTAGAATCTCGTGTTTTTGTTTCTTGTTTGGTTATCTTATACATTCCTCTTGCAATTACATTGTCATTGTATTTTTGACTTTGCTTGGTTCTGGGTATAGACTGTGAAGTGATTGGTTTTGACCTATCGGACTTAACCTTAGTGTTTGAGATGTTCTTAGCTTTGTTTGCTAGAGTTTTGGTAAACAGTGTGACACGTACAAGTTTTCCTAAGGTCTCAGATTTGTCAAACTTAGTATTCACATTCTTTCCTTTTTCAATTGTCCTTAACTTGTTCTTAAGCTCAGAAATTATCATCAAAAGATCTTGATTTTTAGCATGCACATTAGCATAAGAATATGTCTTTTGATTGACATGTTCGATTAATTCATCAACATCTTTTTGATTCTGATCCTGTGTTGCTTTTATTGAATTAAAATGCTTTTGAAATTCAAGTTTAATGTTTTCTCTTTCTTGAACAACAGACTCA
>BQNB010078924.1:0-27911 GCA_026074375.1 Tanacetum coccineum | reverse complement strand
CAGGATCTGATAATGCATCTTTATAATTAGGAGGTTCATTAAGATCCCCTAACTCATATTCCTCAACTTCAACATGGAAACCATATTTATTTAGTGCTTGAGGTATCCTTGCATATCTACGAATAGGAACTTCAATATTTTGAGGTTCGACTACAATAGGTGCGACCTTATTATGTTCTTCGCTAGTATTTCCAAAAGGTTGTGTATCTTCTTCTTGAATTAATTCAAATTCTTTGTCACTCCCACTCGATTCGAGAGGTCTATGACTCCCACTCGCTTCTTGTACCATGAGATTATTCTCAAAGAACTCAACATTCCTAGCAACAAAAATTTTGTTCTTGAGTGGATAATAAAAGTAGTAACCCATCGTTTCCTTTGGGTATCCCATAAAGATACACTTAATGGATCTAGGATCAAGCTTGTCAGGTGTATCTCGTTTCATGAGTGCCTCACAACCCCAAACCCTTAAGTAGGACAGCTTGGGAGCTTTCCCGTGCCATATTTCATAAGGTGTTCTTTCAACCTTCTTAGTTGGAACCATGTTTAGAATGCGAATAGCAGACTCGAGAGCATATCCCCAAAAGGATTTTGGCAGAGTTTTTAGATTCATCATGGATCAAACCATATCAAGTAATGTTTGATTATTCCTCTCAGACACCCCGTTATGTTGTGGTGTATAAGGTGTAGTAAGCTGGGATACAATACCACAAATTTTCATGTGATTAACAAACTCATGCCTCAGGTATTTGCCTTCCCGATCTGATCGA
Organism: Tanacetum coccineum; assembly: GCA_026074375.1. Taxonomy (NCBI): domain Eukaryota; kingdom Viridiplantae; phylum Streptophyta; class Magnoliopsida; order Asterales; family Asteraceae; genus Tanacetum; species Tanacetum coccineum. The sequence continues at coordinate 27,144 of BQNB010078924.1, read as the reverse complement.
ATAACCTTAATCTTTTTACCGAGTTAATTTTCTACTTCATTCTGAAAAACCTTAAATGTTTCAAATACCTCATGTTTATGTTTCATTAGTTAAGCATAACCATAATAGCTAAAATCATCTATGAAGGTAATGAAGTAACTAGCACCCTTTATTGACACAGTCCTAAAAGGGCCACATACATCAGTGTGTATAAGTTCTAATAGGCCCTTTGCTCTTTCCACTTGACGTGGAAAAGACTTACGCGCCATCTTCCTAAATATCCAAGACTTGCATTTCTCAAGTGATTCATCGTGAGTGAGTTGTAAGACCCCATCACGCTGAAGCTTGTCCATGAGTTTCTTGTTTATATGACCAAGACGACAATTTCATAGATAAGAAGAGTCCAATGAATACTTGACTCTTTTGTTGCTAACATTAAACATAGAAATAACATTTGGATAAAGAATATTCATATTTTTTTTATAAATACCATCCGGTGGAATTGCATTAAAATAAAATACATTATCTTTCGAAACAAAAATACCATAATTCGTAAATGTATAAATATAATCGTTATTAAGCAAACGGGAAATTGAAACAACACCCCTAGTAACAGAAGGTGCAAAATGACAGTTGTCTAATACAATTACTAAAACCACTAGGAAGAATTAAATCAAAACTTCTAATAGCTTCAACGGCTACACGCATTCCATTTCCTATGTACAGACTTAAAGCTCCATGTTTTAACTTTCTGCTTTCTCTGAGACCCTGCGAGGTATTACAGATATGAGTACCACAACCTGCGAGGTATTACAGATATGAGTACCACAACCTATATCATATACCCAAGTCTTATATAGGAAAAGCATAGAGTTCTATAGTGAAGATAGCTGAAGTACTAGTAATGCTAGCACTATTTCTCTTGTTCAACTCGGCATGGTAAGACAAACAATTCCTTTTCCAATAACCCACCTCCTTGCAGTGGTGGTAGACAGACTTTGTCGGATGTTTTCTCTTAGGTGGCGGTGGGATCTTGGGCTTAGGAGCATAAGCAAGCTTATTCTTTCCCTTGTCCTTACCATTTGCCCCTTGCGGTTTTTTCCTGTCCTTATGGATATTACCCTCCCGTATAGCTAATACTGCGAGAGTTTCAACCTTTGTTGGAATACCCTTCTCATGGAGTTTTAACATAGCATGCAATTCAACTATACTCTTCCCCATACTATTCATATTATAGTTCCGAACGAACTGATCATAGTCCTTGTTGAGAAGATTCAAAATAAGACTCACACCAAGTTCCTTAGGCATAGCATATCCTGGGTGTTCCAATGTGTCCAAGTAGCCATTCATCTTTAAGATATAGGTACTTACTGACGGTCCTTCTTCCTATTTACAAGCATGGAATGCTTTGACTGTATCAAACAGTCCTGTTTTGCCTGCTCTTCGAACATAGTTTTAAGTTCTTTTAGCATGTCATATGCATTGTATTTCTCTAAAGTTCTCTGTAAGTCTGGAGACATACTTGACAGCATAAGACATGCAACCTCTTACTTAAGATTGACAGACTCATAGCACTTGTCAATAGTGTCAGGGTCAGCAGTTTCAGGATCAGGGGGTCCAACAAGTTGTTCCACAAACTTCATCTTTTTCTTGTACCTGAGAACAATCTTAAAATTTTGATACTAGTTTGTGAAATTTGAACCAGTAAGTTTTTCCGCTAGGAGAATTGACCTGATAGTCGTATTGTTTGTGTTTTGGGTAGTAGCAGTCATCTACAAAACAATCAAAAGTTCAAAAATATTAGCATTTTCGATAATAATCTCTTATAAAATTAACTATCCATGTTTATATAATGAATAAACAATTAATTTTATCAAGAGTCTAAGATCCATCTCAACGTTCTACCATTAATGCAGTTGATCTACTAGAAATGGTAAACTTAAAAGGTAATTAGCGTGTGATAATTGCCTCCTTGAGCAACTCTTAGACATTATGGGGCACAAGGCAGTATAATCCATAATTATAATGTCAAGTAGCATGTTTAACCCCATCTTATGCCTCGGGTCGAAGTTCAAAACAACAATACTCGATATAAGTCGTCCAATACAAAATCAGTAATTTTTATAGTCTCAGGTATGACCATACGATTGTTATATTACCTTGTTTGTAAGTTTACCTAAAACTGTTTTAGAGTAAAAATAAAACTCAAGTGATTTCATGCTTGGATGGTAAATGACTTAATTTTAAGGGTAGATTTTGATAAAATAACGTTACCAAAATTTTGTGTATAATGAAGCATGCATACAACCTTATAACACTAGTTATTTTGTTTTAAAATTTTTCTATAATTAGAAATCCCTACATTTTATAAATCTCATGCCATTTATAAAATTAGGGTTGACTGGTTTACAATATTTCCAATCTTAAGTTATCTTACTATGGATAATGTTAACTCCCCTTGAGAATTAATCAAACCCTAGTAACGATTTCGACTTACTTGATATATTGTTAAAACTGTTTATGTAAAATTTGTTTATTTTTGCGTTGTTCCGTCGTGGGTTCCCTTGCGGAAACTACTAAACCCCTGCGTTATAGAACGTTTGCAAAAAATTTATAATTTTACGTATATAGTTCATGATTTAGCAAAGTGCATGCATAAAATATACATACAATATGCATTTTAATCATGCACTTTTAGTCCGTATTAATTTTGAAAATCAATTTTGCATAATTATAGAACGCCATTTATAAAACATGCAAACCATATTTACCAAATTTAATCATACTAAACAAGAATCAATTACGTAATTAAAGCATTCACTACAAGAAAAAAGGGCTTTAATAACGAATGGAAAATCGTCTCTTATTAGAGGGAAAATTCGTCACTAACAATTTTAAGGACGAAAATCGACGTCGTCATTGTCGTTCACAATAGCTCCGTCAATAAAATTTATTAATGACGAAATTGAATTTGAACTAATTAATGACGAACTAAATTCGTTACTTACGGGTGTGTGGACACCATTTCTTCATCTTAAATTTCATCACAAAGTGGCTAAAATCATCCTATATATGGAATTAGTGACGAAAGAAAGGTCGTCACTTATTGGTAAACCTAACGGAGAAACTAAAGAACCTTAACGTCATAGTGACGACATAGGTCGTCACTTTCCAAAATTCTATATTGGCTGCAATTTGCAGTTTTCAATTCTATATTGGCTGCAATTTCCAGAATTCTGTAGATCGGAAATGACAAAAAGGTATAAAATATGAGCATACGTCGTCAACAATAAGAAATCACTTGATCCATACGTCCAACAATTATTCAATTTATAGCATGTAAGAGAATCCTCAAGTGGTAAACTATATCATGCATTTAAACTTCAACTAAAAATACAAATAATCCTGAGCTTCATCATAATCTTGAGCTTCATCCAAACTTCTACATGCCATCATCTTGAGCTTCATCATAATCTTCATAATCTTCGGTATCATAATCCTCCTGCATAAAAATAATAATTTCAAAACCTTAAACAGATTATATGCCATTTCAACTCGCCTGGACTTGCATAAAACATCAAGAAACATATTAAAACTACTCAAATCTTGTTGGCAACCATATTCATGCATCGACAAAAATACTCTAACCACTTTATTAGGTTTCCCAGCTGACACGTATTGTTAAGTTATAATAGCAAAAGTTTTGGGATTTGGACCAAGCCTACGTTTCCGCATACGCTCAACAAGTTCTGCAATGTCAATGGCATGATCAAACGACATGTCAGTGTGAGTATACGTAGGGTGGCGTTCAAGTATCCTAAAGAAGTGGAGTGCTTTAGGTCCATGGTTCTATAGTTTTTTTAGGATTTTGTTCACGAGGTCTGGTGTCCAGCATCCCTTGTTTACAATCGTCTCAAACTAAACCCACCTCACTATTTCGTAAGTTGTTTCTAACCATGCACACCTTCGAATCTAGAAATGATTAGCCTAAATCTAAAAATGAACTCATAGTCACTCTTCAGCAAAAGCACCAGATATCAACCCAACCTCACTTTGCAGTTAACAAAAATTCACTTAACGTAGGGTTTGTCAACACTTGACCAACATACACAGAATTAATTAAACCATCTAAAACATCTATGTTTAAACCATCATGTCATCTATGTTTAAACCATCTAAAACAGTAGAAAATGAGCTTGAATAAAATAGACAGATAAAGAGCAGCATTTTTTGATTAAGATACAAAACTTTTGGTTTCTAACCTGTTTCACTCAGTTAATTAGTACTTAAAAATTTGTGAACCTAGGACAAAACCGAATGCAGATTGTCAAATTTCCCGAACCAAAACGATCCACATTGGACATACAACCTCTTTTTTGTTCAGCGGCGTTTATAAAAGTTGTAATGCAAATATTCTATTTAAAGTTTCTAGATTAAGCCAGATGTTTAGTTTTACTAGAAAGGAATTATTGCATTGAAATTGACTAAATTAGTGATAAAGCTATTAATCATTCTGTTGCTTTTCGAATATTCTACCCTGCTACACGATATGAGAATACGAACGGTAAATGAAAACGAGATACCAAACTAGCTTGATTTTAACCCTTAGCAAAGTAGATATATACCCCTTAAAAAATACTTAGCTCACTAACTTAAAACATGTAATCAGAAATATAAAACATGGCATACACAATAATATATTAGCTTACTAACTTATTTTTTTGTTACTGTTGCAGCCATTAATGCTAATGGTTCCTGATATACAAGATGTTTACACTCCTCTTCAAACTGATGTTATTGTTCAGCTTGATGAGGTTAGTAATTACTAAAAAACTTGACATTGTTTTCACTTGACTTGGAACTAATATCCGTGTGTAATCAATGCTATTACAGTGTCGTGAGCATCTAGATCTACTACTGGAAAGCATCTAAACTCCATGCACTTTTAGCTTCTACTATTCATATTTGATTAGCTTAACAGAATATCATAGTGATAATTATTCATCGCCAATACACTATGCAAACCTATTATACATAAGTGCCATCAAATGTTGGATTCCTAATGGAATAGTGGAGTTTACCTTGATACTTACCATGTGATCTTTTCCTCTAGGAAGCCCAGGTTCCATCCCAGGAATCGATCCACGAACACCTTCGGATACCTAACAGCCAAAGAATGACACTACCAAAAATGGAACAGTGGACTCGAAAGAATTTTACTTGAGGTTAATAACTGAATGAGGAACACTACCAAAAAAAATATTACCAAAAAGGTCCAATCTTTTACCTTGTTTTCCCCTACCTTTGCTTCACGTTTTGATGACGTAAGTTCACCATCTCTTCATTATTTTGACTTACCCTAGCATTCATCCTTCTTTGTTCCTAAATAACATATTAAGGCATAGAAGTGAGAGCAGCTCAGTGAAATATCAACTGTTATGATATATTAGTTTTTCATAACAAGGTCTCAAAATAAGGTTACACTAAGTCAGTAAGCAGCCAACACACTCTACTTTGATAAACAATTCTTGTAAGGTGGTATGCTGAAAGTCTAGAAAAGTTTCTGCAACTATATTCAACACTACAAATACTCGAACAATCTCACAATGTTTACATATATCTCACATAATTGTCCCAGACGGGACTAGTTCCCACAACCACTTGGATGGGGAGCATCTCACACATGCCACTAGACTACAACCTGATTGCACAGAATCCTATGTATTTCCAGACTTTCCATTCACTTAATGAATTCATCATACACTAAAAGACCCTCAAAAATTAACTCTAATTTCTAAATCATTCTCTTACTTCAAATTCATATCTGCACTGACCCCCTTCTAATGTACATTACTAGGCTTACGTTAAACTGAGAATGCAACATATCTATTGCCATTTCTAATTATTCTTAGGATTTAAGAAAGAGAATAGCAGAAACAAGCACATAACACATACAAAGCTTATATAGAATAAAAATCAACAAGCAGAATAAGTTTTGTGCATGTTATCTAAGGCATTTGATATAAGATGATGAGAAAGATGATGTAATAGCTCAGCATACTGATAATGCTCCTAAATGTATGAACCCCATTAGTACTACACTAATAGATTTACAAGCCAATTTATACGATGGAACTTAGATATTCTGGATTCATCAGCAAACTCAGATGTGAGTAATGCTTACTAGAGGATTCACGCAACTAGTGGTTGGAAGCGATAAATCACGTGGCCGGTTGTCTGAGATGGCTTATTCACGGGAATTGGTGTGGTGAGATCACAAGTGGTAGAGAGACGCAGACAGACCGCACGGGTGAGAAAGATGTGGATAAGTGCCAAATTTAGCTTACTCCGCCTCTGACCACCACCTCTGACCAAATACCTAACACTGGATTCACCAGCCTACGTCTCGCCCACACCATTCTTACAGAAGGGGTTAGTGTATGCATATTGGTAAAACAGAAGTTTACCTTGTTTTCCCATAGCGTTTGCTTCAACTTTTGATGACTTGGGTCCACCATCCCTTCATTATTTTGACTTCCCCTAGCATTAATCGTTCCTTTTTCCTATATAACAACACATTACACATAGTTATTTCTTAAAACTGAAACTTAGATGTGTTGGTTAAAGTTTTGAGAAAAGAAGGATGATACTTATGTCAAACGTAATCGATAAATAAAGAATGGTCTTTGTGATCATGAACATTTCAGTTTATCGATCAACAAATCAAATTAAAAGCTCATGTCACATCTCTTCGACATTATCATTATCACAATAGTCCATACTTACTTCTAGCATTCTTCTCTGTGAATCGCTCATGTCACTCTAACATTTCAGAGCTTGCATTATTCTATTATCGGAACTTTCACCAAAAAGCAGAACTGCTATATTGTACACTAGACCTTCTAACGATTCTAACCAAAATCTCATAATCACATCAGGCACAAAAACTAACGATTCTAACCAATCCTAACTTATAATTTATTTTCGTTATAACTCATAATTATAACTTTATTTTAACTTATACTTTATCACATCAGTTATAACTCATAATCGCATCAAATCGATTCAAAATTGAAACGGTAACAGAAACGAAAACAAACGAAAATCAAAATTAACACTTACAAAAACTTCTGCCGCAATATACAATCGCTTGATCTTCAAATAAACCCTAAATAACCGTAAATCTTCAAATAAACCATAAATAACCGTAAATCTTCAAATTAACCCTAAATAACCGTAAATCTTCAAATTAACCCTAAAATAACCGTAAATCTTCAATCGAAACCTGATATTATGACGTGAGAGTGTTTTAGGGATGATTCGTTAAGAGTGAGGTGAGAGTTATGACGTGAGAGTGTTTTAGGGATGATTCGTTTTGGGGATGATTCGTTAAGAGTGAGGTGAGAGTCATGGTGAATCGAACTCCCCTTGAGAATTAATCAAACCCTAGTAACGATTTTGACTTACTTGAAATACTGTTAAAACTGTTTATGTAAAATTTGTTTATTTTTGCGTTGTTCCGTCACGGGTTCCCTTGCGAAAACTACTAAACCCCTGCGTTATAGAACGTTTGCAAAAAATTTATAAATTTACGTATATAGTTCATGATGTAGCAAAGTGCGTGTATACAATATACATACAACAAGCATTTTAATCATGCACTTTTAGTCCGTATTAATTTTGAAAATCAATTTTGCATAATTATAGAACGCCATTTATAAAACATGCAAACCATATTTACCAAATTTAATCATACTAAACACAAATCAATTATGCAATTAAAACATTTAATTCAACTAAGGTCTTCCCTACCTTAGCAATTAATCAATTAATTCACATAATGATCTCATGCATACCGTTAGACTACGCATGCATATAATATATATTAAGCTTCATAACCATGGTTTACATGCACGTAAGTCATGGTTTACAATTTATAACAAGATAAATAAGCAACAATATATATTAAATCTAAAACGCAAATAACCACATAATGAGCGAATTAGATAGCATGTAAAATATGTCTATATTTTATTTGCTTATTTATGTGACATAATTAAGGCAAATATTATTTTTCTAAATAATTTCCTAAAATATTTTCACATAAAAGGCAAGAAACCCCTAAAGTGGGGTGTTTGTTTTCGTCGACCAAGAGGAAAAGAGCGAAGAGAAGGATGAGAATGATGAGCTCTAGGGTCCTCCTTATATAGTAGATGTATTTAGGGTTTTCTTAAACTAATATTAAACGAGCTACGCAGCGGATATAGATCACACATAGCACACATAATTAACATAGAACGTAAACAAGGAAACATACTTTTAGCAACCAAGCTAGTGACAAATCGAAGACACTTCGAGTATACGTACATGTGTAATAACGTGCAAACAAAACACTAATTCTAGTTACTAAAATAAATAACCTCCACGTGTATCCATACTACACGTCAAACGATATCACCCGAATGCTAGTTCTTCAACCAACGATAAAGTGAAACACCAATAATTGCAAAACACAAAAACCCTAAAATGGGGTGTTTGTTTTCGTCTACCAAGAGGAAAAGAGAGAAGAGAAGGATGAGAATAATGAGCTCTAGGGTCCTTCTTATATAGTAGATGTATTTAGGGTTTTCCTAAAATACATAACTTGGAGGAAAAGATAACTCAAAAGCCCAATCCAATCCCCTTGTGATCTTTGGTCGGTCGAACCAAGGGTATACACCCCTTGGTGTTGACTTTTTAACTTCTCCTTTATTAATTGATAAATACATTTAATTACCCATTAATTAAAAAGCCTTATTTGTTAATTATTCATAACAAAGTAATTAATGACCGTTAGTGTTTCATCGTTGATTCATATATTAATATAAACAATAAATATACAGCTATATTTTGTAAACATCAATAGAATGATATCTAAGTGTAAACATGTGTAACCCAGTAGGCTCACGTATTTCCATCTGTATAAATATCCGTATGACATGAGCACAAACCAACATGTTCATCCTTGCACCAGAAGTTCTAACACGTGATGATAACTTTACAACTTCTATGGGTGATAATTCTTCTTTTGAGGGGCAACGTTCCTTCTTTCTTCTGGGTCTTATAACTAAAAGAAGCTGCCTAAGAATATTAGTCAGGTGCAGCCTGGTATAAGAAAGTCTAGCAGATATGTGAAAATGCCTACTAAGTTTAATGATTATGTGGGTGACAGTAGTAGAAAATATTGATTAGAAAAATATGTTCATTATTCTAAATTGGATGCTTCTAATTACTGTTTATCTACTTTTGAACCTAATTCTTACTATGAGGCTGTTAAAAATCCTAATTGGATTGAAGCCATGAACAATGAACTTGAAGCTTTAATAGGAATAATACTTGGACTATTTATGATCTTACTAAAGGAAGAAAACTTGTAGGATCTAAATGGTTATATAAAAATAAGTATAAGTCTATAGGGGAAATTGAAGGAAAATGGTAATGACAGTGAATCTAAAGATGATTTGGTTGAAGAGATGTAGCTACTGATTATTTGGTAGCAAATGAGATAGATGGAGTAGATACAGGGATTTTACTTAACTAATTTCCTTATGGGGGACAAAAGTAAAAGGGAGCTTAAATGTGCAACCTAGAATATTAAAGGAATGTGTACATAGGATAAACAAAAGGAAGTTAAAGATCTCATTTTAGATGAGAATCTCTCTATTTTTGTTGTGCTTGAAACTCACCTTAAAGAAAATAAAGTAAGCATAATTGGGAATATTGTGTTTGGGAATTGGCAGTGGTGTTCTAATGCTCAATATAGCACTAATAGTTTCAGAATCCTAGTTGGATGAATCCCTAATCAGGTCAGTTTAATGATCATTCACACTTCAAAACAAGCTATATTATGCATTGTTGAATCCTTGCAGAGAAATGTAAAGTTCTTTTGTAGCTTCATTTATGCAAGTAATTCAGGAAGAGAGAGGCAAGATTCATAGACTATGCTACAAGTTCATAAAAATATTGCTAATATAATACCTTGGATCCGAATGGGGGATTTTAATGTTACTCTTAAAACCAAAAAGCTAAAATTAAGTGGCTTAGTGAGGGAGATCAAAATACAGCTTATTTTCATGGTATTCTTAAATCCAGAAAGCATAAAGGGTGAATTGAAAGCATTTATGATGAGAATAGCAATAGATATGTAGAGGATGATGTGGCTAATTGATTGGCGATATTCACACCATATATATATAATATATAATAAAATATAAAATATATATATAAGTCTAAATATCAACAAGAGCAATAAAACCGAGAAGTAGTATAGAGTGTTCCCGGGTCGTTTATCCCCAATGAGGCTGGACTGGAGAATCGATACAATCGAAGATTTTGAGTTTGAAGGAAGGAATTAATTTGGGAAGTTGAAAAAGTCAAATTAGATAATAACGAACTAAAACGTTTAAGAAAAACCTAGAAATTATGAAATTAAACTAGAAAACGAGAGCCCCGAATCCCAACAAAAGTGGGAAAAACCTAAAAATCTTAAAATCACCCTACGAAAAAACATCACTTTCTATACTACTCTAGGATCAAATAACGAAGAATGAAAAAGACTAGACCAAAACGGAGTTCTTTTGACCAAACCAAAAAACGAGTCAATACAAAACCGTACCGCGGACCCCGTACTTTAAAAAATGAAAAGTTGTAAAAATGACCTAGACGAAAAAATTATTTCTATTTTTCCTACAAACAAGATGACAAAAGAAAATTTTCTAAATATCAAAATATTATTTTGATAATTATTGTATTTTTTAATGAATTTTTTAAACTTTAAAACTAAATTAAATCATAAAAAATATTAATGACTCGAAAAATTCTGAAATTTTACTAAAAATAACTTGTAACCCTTATTACAATCCAGAAAAATAAGAGACAAAAAGATTAGCTTATTAATAAGCTCTCGATAACTTATACAGCTTATTAGCTGTTTTTGGAACAATGAACATAAGTACAATTGCCCCTTCGTAGTGACTCCTAACAAAAAGTCCCCAATGGCACTGCTGGTGATGGGTTGTGAGTATAAAGGGGGTTTGTATCGAGAGGTCACGGTTCGAGTCTTGCTCACCCGGACCCTTGTCTTTCCCCCTTTTTTTATTTTTTTAAAAGTCTAAGGGGTAGAAAAGTAGTAAGAACCATTCTAAATAAGATAGGAAGGCTAAAAGGAAAAAACAGAAATAAAAAAAAAATTAACTCGTATGGCTAACGCTAATCATAAAAAAGGTTATAAAGGGGGTTTGTATCGAGAGGTCACGGGTTCGAGTCTTGCTCACCCGGACCTCTTGTCTTTCCCCCTTTTTTTATTTTTTCTAAAAGTCTAGGGTAGAAAGTGTAAGAAACCAAACTAAAGGGTAAGCGGGCAATCTTTCTAGATTTTACACTATAGAATAAACGGGTGCCCCTAAACTTTGAGAAAAGAACTAAACAGACCCTACGATACTAGCTTATTTTTGCTTATTGAAAAAGTGAGATTCAGCTAAAACTTAAAACTACAAACTTATTAAAGAGCTTAATCTCTATAACTTTAACAAAGGGACTTTCTACTTTTAACAACTAAATAAGCTAGAAAATAAGCTTTTTGAAATCTGTCACAGAAACTTGGCTTTTCCCTAACTTTTTGGTTTTTGGCTTATTTCTAGCTTAATACTTGATGAAAATGGAAAACAAAAGAAGCTATTTAATGCCTGTGATGTGTACTAAAGGAATCTAAGAAGAAATAAGCTAAAGGTTAACAAGATTAACAAGAGATTTGCTATTGAACAATGAAAGGTCCAGGCTTAAAATGGAATTAAGCTTTTCCTAATAAGCTAACTAGCTTAATACTAAACTCTAGAAGATGAAATTTTACAAATAAGCTCTCCTATGATTATTAAACTAACCTAGATAAAAGGTTCTCTAAAGTGACAATTAGAAATGAGAAATCAACAAGAGTATAAGCTAAGAACCTAAAGGACTGTTATACTACTTTTGCAGGTGAAATAAGCTAGGATAAAATACTTAAAATGAAAACTAAATGATGTCTTTTATTAAGCTAATAGAGAACTAATTAGGTGCTCACAACTGGATTCTAGCTCATAACTATGAATGCTAAAAAAAATGCTTAAAGTTCACAAGCAACAGCAGTATAAACTGCTGTTTGCTGATGCAGTTGGTAAAGTACTAAAATGCAAACTAAACTTTGAGGTTATAAACCTCTAAACCAACTCACTAGGTACTGCTAAACCTATATTTGCCATAATGGAAAACTACTAAGCTTTAAATCTCTAAAAGTTGAAAACACTAAACACCTAAAAGCTGCCCTGGTGCAAATACAAGTTTATCACACTCTAAACTTTGGAATTCAAATATCTAACTTTTAAAACCTGTTTTAAACCTTGTTATATGACCTAACTCAGCTACATGAAGTAAATTGCCAAACTAGTTTTGACTTATTGAGTCAAACAAGCCTAGATCCAAACACTCCCTTATTGAAACTGCCTAAACTATAGTGAGCTTAAAAGCTGGTTTAAAACTAAAACAGCTGAAACCTTATATCCAATCTACTTAATACTAACCTATTTAAGCCATTTAAGCTATTAAATCTATAGCTTATTAAGAAAAATAAGATAGTTACTTAGCTAGCTTAATACACTAATATGACAGTTTTTAAGGAGAAACTAAAGTCACACAAATTTAACCTAATGAAAACTTAAAACAGCTAGAGATTAAGCCTAAACAAACATGATTAAAGAGAATTAAACAAAATTTGAATAGAAATAAGCAAAAGATAAAGCTAAAATTAAGCTAAAATGAGACTTAAGAAATGAAACCTGAGATTATTGTAGTCTCAGAACCAAAGCCACTCTTGTAGAGTGAGTGGCTTAAAAACTTGAACCTAAGTGGCTCCCTAGCCTCTAAACCCGAGCTTTAAGCTTAATAAGCTAATTTTAGCTTATTTACCTTGTTGCTTCCAAAATGAACACAAATGCACTCAAGTGATCATTACTTTGATTTAAATGGATTAGAATGAGTAAATGAATGTCTAAAAACAGGATTTAAACTAAACTTGAGCTTATGAACAGGAATAAGCTCCAATGAGCTTATTGAGAGCTTATTGGATGAAATTGGCTTAAAATTGAAAACAAAGAACACTTAAACTTGAAAACTGAAATGATATTACTCAAATGATGGAGTACAAGCTTAGAGAATAAACGTACAAGTACTTAAAGCTGCTGTCTAAAAGACTTGAAAGAAATGCTTAAAATTGAGAGAAAATACAAAACTGAAAATTAAAAACAAAAACAACTAACTACCTCCGTTTTCTTCTGTCTTCTTCCTCTTTTATACTGAGACCTTGTGTTAGTTGTGTGAGAGGAATACCAAGCAAATCGTAGCCCTTGATAGTCCTTGGTCTCTAAGTCGAGTATTTCTAGCCATAGATGAGGTTATGTGTGGGTTTGGATTGCCAACGTGGCACATTTGTAGCTGGGAAAGGAAGTGGAGGAGGGGGGAATGGTTTGTCCATGGATTTTTGAGGTGCAGGGTAAAAGGGGTGAGTGTTAACCCGTGAGTTAGTTGGGGGGAAATTTGGGCGGGAAAATTTGGTATGAAAAGGTTAGGGGTGACAGGGTGTTGGTTTGCCCATTTGGCAAAAATGGCCCTCCAAGGTGTTAAGTAACATTGCATCTATGGTCCTTGTTTTGTTATACTTTTGGGGACTTGGCAAAACAAGTCCCCAAGAGTTATAAAACTAGTTGCACCCCACGTCCTTGGTGGATACAACTCTTTGGACTTGGCAGAACAAGTCCTTGGAGTATATCTTTGCAAAAATGATAGTTTGGCCCTTCTCTTCTTTTCTCCTTTAAATATAGGTTTAGGGATTTACAATTTCAGTCCCTAAACTTATATTTCTTTGACTTTTGGCCTCGGGGTTGACTTGGGTTGACTTTGACTTTGACCAGTTGACTTTTCTGTTGACTTTTTGACTTGATTGACTTTTCGGCTTCGATTTGGCTTTGTCTTTCACAGTCTTTTCCATTCCGAGTCCGGTTTTGTCGTTTTGGCTTTGTTTTTCGTCCTTTTCTTAGTTATCCGTTCCTGCACAACACAATTAGCAAAACAAGCATATATTTGGCATTTTAAGTCCGTTTTTGGTTATTTTAGCTCGTTTTTAAAGGTAAAAGGTATGTGTAATTACGCACATACCAAAATCCCCCATACTAAGGTATTGCCGTGTCCTCACGCAATGTTATGAAGTAAGCATATTCCGAAAAAATAAGAATCTCAATCTCCCTCGACTAATAACTAGAGAAAAGTAGTCAAAGTGTTTCGTCAAGGGACACTACAGAATCAAAAGCTTCGACAAGTCCCGTTTTCACCATTTTTTATTTGTACACTAACTATTCCTAATTTTTGGATTTTTCTTTTTCTTTTCTCGACTACCTGTTTGACTTCCTTTATTTTATCAACATTGGGATCATAGAATGAGAAACGCCATGGAGAATATACTACGGATTGTCCTGAACGGATAAAGTCATCGGTCCAGTCCGATTTTTCACTAGCTCCAACAAAACAATTAAACAAGATCAAGTTGGTAAATTTAATCTAAATTGCTAACACTCAACTTATGAACTTGTGAACTTTAACTAAAAACCCCAACATGAATATATGACAAAGTAAATGCGTGTACTCATTTCAACTCAACCATAGATCAACTTATATTCATAGTCGTGATTCAAGAAGAAATCATGACTCAAAGCAACAAACTTATTAAGACCCTTGTAACTTGATTTTAAAAGAACGAGATTTAACTATAGAACTTTTTGTCAACATCTTCATCATTATTAATCATAAGTTCTTAAAAGCTAGGAATGCGTTGCTTAGTTTTGAAACACCTACCTAGGCCGGACGGCTCCCTAGTAGGATAATCACAAACCAACGACCGATGTTCTTAAGTTTGAAAACCAACCCCGTTGCTAGCGTAGTGGGGAATCACAACAACAACCATCTTCCTAATATGGCTAATGGATTTGGTGTCTTATTTTGAACCCTCACCTAGACCCCGCTTCCTGGAGAGATCATCACAACACACCAAATCCTTAGAAGTAAAAGATGTCTATAGCATTGAACCCCCACGCTCGGGTTAACGGAGTGGGAGTATCACGACACAAAATTTTTTCTTTTACTTTAGTTCCATATATTCAAATGATATTGCTTTCATTGGCAAAATTTCAATATTCATGCATTTTTGCATTCATACTTCATTCATGCTTCTTTGGCATTTTAACTTTCGAATTATTAAGAACAGAAAAATCTCGCTTTTAAAGAATCAAGTCACAAATTTGAAGCTTTTTCTAAAAACATCGATTGACTTAGTTGAACTGAATTGAGTACGTATGATTAGGTGGATTAAGAGCTAATGGGAGAAAAAGCCACAAGTTACTCATATAAGTTTTTGTTTAGCACATAAACTTATATTTAACTCTATCACTTCTTGTTCTTCACCTTAAAAATTCGAAGCAATCGAATTCGTGAAAGCTTAGCCTACCAGTGGTAAGTTGAGGAACTAGCTAGGGCTCAACACGCCCGATCGAGTCAAAAATTATTCTCATTCTACCCATTGGGAAAGTCAAAACTGTGACAAAACACTTATTTTATTTTTGAAAATTTTTAAATTTTTTCATTTTTTTGGTATTTTTGCAAAAATTTGGTGGTAAAACGGGATTACGTGATAACAACGACTGCAGGCAAAAATCAAATCGAAGATCCCCCCCATACTAGAACTAAACATCGTCCTCGATGTTTCAAAGGGGTTCCTACGTAAATCTAAGGCCGTTTATGAAGTGTGCCAAAAGATAAAACGTTAGTCGATTAGATTTGGATACTGGATTCCCAAAATGAAGCTAATGGGAGAAAAAGCCACAAGTTACTCATATAAGTTTTTGTTCAGCACATAAACTTATATTTAACTCTATCACTTCTTGTTCTTCACCTTATTAAAATTCGAAGCAATCGAATTCGTGAAAGCTTAGCCTACAAGCGGTAAGTTGAGGAACTAGCTAGGGCTCAACACGCCCGATCGAGTCAAAAATTATTCTCATTCTACCCATTAGGAAAGTCAAAACTGTGACAAAACACTTATTTATTACTACTACTGATAAGCATGGGGTGCCTCCCACGAAGCGCTTGTTTAGGGTCCCGACGCTTGACCCGTCCCCCGAATTTATTGGTCCATGGGGAACGTCTGGAGATCTGGGACAACCTCGGTTGGTATGTCCCCTCCAAAGTAGTGTTTTATACGATGACCATTCACTTTAAAGTTGGGCCCGGAGTTTTGAGATAACTCGACGGTGCCATAAGGAAAAACTTGGGTTACAGTGAATGGTCCAGACCAACGGGATTTCAATTTGCCCGAGAAAATCTTCAGTCTAGAGTTGAAGAGGAGAACACGATCACCAACGTTGAAAACGCGGTTTTTAATCTTAGCATCGTGGATCCTCTTGGTTTTCTCCTTATAGATTAAAGAGTTTTCGTAGGCCTGATCACGAAGTTCATTTAACTCATTCAGTTGAACTTTCCTGTGATCACCCGCAGTTTGAACATCAAAATTTGTATGCTTGAGGGCCCAGTAGGCTTTGTGCTCTAACTCGATCGATAGATGACATGCCTTCCCGTACACTAACTTATATGGAGTACACCCGATGGGTGTTTTGTAAGCTGTGCGGAAGGCCCATAGAGCATCATCTAGTTTGTCCGACCAGGAGGCACGATTTTCTCCTACGGTTCTCTCAAGAATACGCTTTAAACCACGATTTGACACCTCAACTTGCCCACTTGTTTGTGGGTGATACGCGGTGGAGAGACGATGAGTGACTCCGTACTTAAGCATGACCTTTGTAAATTGGTCATTGCAAAAGTGTGTTCCGCGATCACTTATGATAGCTCGGGGGGCACCAAATCGAGAAAAGAGAGTTTTTAAAGGTTTATGGAAATGGCAAAGTTGGCCCCTCATGGTTATTCTTCCTATTTCACCGTACGTCCTTGTGGTGTAACTTTGCTTCAACAGCCGAACGGTTATTACTTGTTTCCTACTTGAAGACGGAAACGGCCCCATAAAAAATCACTGCCCCAAGATGTCAAAGATTTCGCAAACTTGGATGGAGTTTTGTGGCATACGTCATCACGTTGCGTAATTTATCCTTGGGACGGGTGACACAAATGTCACAACGGGTTGACAAAAGTCTATGTGGCACCATCTCCTTGTAGATGGTGGCAATAGAATTCCTTGAATCAAAGATTTTTCTCTTGCTGTGTAATTGGCAACCATAGTGTCCCCCAGTGGTCCACTGTGGCAAGCTTTGGAGAATGGGTCTAAAGCTTCTGCCCAGAGAAAACACATACGTTCTATCATCTGATCAGCACAATTTTTTTTAAACAGAAAGGGATCATCCCAGAAATAATGCTTGGACATCCTTGAAGAATTTATTTTTTTTTGTGGGATGTCAATTCCCTTGATAACAAATTGCCCCGCATGGTAATTTGCAAAATCTGCAAACCAGGGGGTACTTTGATCTTGAAGAGCAATAGAGACAAGGGTTTCGAGAGGAAAAATGCTTCATTGATTTCTTTGTTCTCGAGTTTGTCCTTGATGCGGATTTTCAGTTGGACCAGATGATCGGCGGCGAAGATTCTCAGCTCCTTTTTTGTCTCGAATTTCAAATTGTCAAAATTCTTGGAGCAATATGATAAACCGCATGAGTCTTGCCTTAGCATCCTTCTTGGCGAAGAGATATTGATGGCAGAGGTGGTCAGTATATTATGCTTTTGGTACTAACAAGAATTTGACCGAATTTCTCAAAAGGCAACACCACAGAAAGTAATTTCTTTTTCCGGTAGTAGTGTAGTGAGTTTGAGCCTCGCTTCATTAAGTTTAGCTAACATAGTGTATAGGTTGAAAATGCTTTGTTTTTTCTTTGCCCGAGGATCTGCACCCAATTGCGAAGTCGCGTAGCATCGCACATCAGTTCAAAAGGCAAGTCCCAGTCGGGAGCAATTAAGATCGGGAAGCCTCAGTCAGTTTTTCTTTTGTGTGTATTAACGGAATTCGATGCACTCTTCAGAAAAGAAAAAAGGGGGACTCCTTTTCAAGCAAATGAGTTTCATAGTCGGGCAATTTTCGAGAAGTCCTGAATGAATCGTCCCCCCCCCCCGGTAAAAAAACCGGGTTCCACCAAGGAAACTACGGACACCTCTGTCAGAAGTCGGATGATGGGAGTTTTAGCTATTACTCGACTTTAGCTCTATCAACCTCATAGTCCAGACTTAGAAAATTTTGTCCGTCCGAGAACAATTACCTTCCCTTACCATGAAATGGCTCTTTTCCACACTGGTTTTAACGATATAATTGTGGTGTATTCACACCGCTTCAACAGTCTTTACGCACAAAATGGGTTAGGCTCGTAGTAAAAGAGTCTCAAAAGACCTCGTAAGTCTCATAATACTTCCATCGTTTTCTCAATCAATATCGTGGAAGATTGCCATCCATACATCTTTGGAATGTGCCTCAGGAGCATTGCATAGCCCAAAGCATGCGACGATAAGCAAAATGTTCCGTGCCTCTATGGGCACGTGAAGGTTGTCTTTTTCTTGATCTTTTGGTCAAATATTTCGGGATCTGAAAAGAGTTAACCGAGAAGCCCATCGGATGGAAAACAGCTAGATTCGTTTCCCTGCTAGTCTTTCGAGCATTTGGTTCCATGAAATGGTAAAAGGGAAGTGGGTCTTTCGGGTGGCTTCATTCAAGTTTTCGGTAATCAATCATAATCGCCATTCCCAGTGACCAATGAGTCGGGAATCAGTTCATTCTCAGCATTTTGTGATGACAGTCTTACCTCCTTTTTTAGGTACCACAGTGTATTTTCGAGGTCTCACCCAAGGGCATATGTCAGAGATGGGGGTAAATCAATCCAACGTCAAGGATTTTTTTCAAACCTCCTTTTTTGATAAACATCTGTGAAATTTTGGGTTTACCCTTCTCTGACTTTTGCACAGATGGTTCTTAGTCGCTCTTCCATGTTAGAATTTTGTGTAGTACAACAATTTTGGGCTAACACCCTTTATATCGGAGGGAGTTTCCAAGCGATCTGGCTCGTTGTGGGACTTAAGAACCTTGAGAAGTGCTGCCTTTTCCTATCTTTTAAGTCTTTAGCAATTTAACATGCAACTTATTGTTGACGTCCAAAAATATGCGTATTCTAGTTGGGGTTGGTAGTTCCTTGTGTTCAACCTCGGGCGGTTCATCAATGAAGGTTCAACGGTTTTAGCTTCACAGAGTTTGAGTTATCTTTCCTAGCTTCTAGGATATATATTGTTCATGATTTGGGAGAGGGGGGTGGGTCGGGTGGTTCATGTTCAAAATTGCTTTCTAGAAGTCTAGGATTCCCCCTCAGGATCCTGATTATATAGTTTGGATCTAATCAGATGAAGTATGGATCCATTTCTAGATCAAGAAACGAATCTGCTTTCTTCAAACAAGAGTAATAGTCACTTGTCCCGAAAGGAGTGTGAGTTGGAGAATGCAAGTAGAAACAAATAGGCTCAAAATTTGGATTGGGATAGCCTACTCGCGACCATCTTGAAAATCCTAGGACCTCATGAGGAATATCATCACAAGCCATATCTCGATGACGTCGATTTTGTGACCGTTAATTATTGTTGTAATCAGCTGTGTTATTTTGAAGTTTGGTCCAAGTTGAATATGATGGCTTCCTTCGCCAACACGATATGGGTTAAGTCTGCCTTCATGAACATTATCAAAGCAGATTGACTTGTTTTCAAGAAGAAACATCTCGCCCCGAGAATTAAGGGAGCTCGAGGGGTCATGGTTCATAGAAATTCATCAACTACGATGTCAGCTTGGAAAAGAATTGAAATTCTTCACCACATTTACAAATGACATCTTTCTAGCATACCGATCGGTTCACGTGATTGAACGATCTGCAAGTTCTATATGGTCATGCAGGTCGGCGGCCTCAAGTTAGAAAGTGATAGAAGCTTTTTTCCCATACAGAATAAGGTTGAGATTATATGCTCGCACAAGACCGGCCATTATGACCGTTGAATGTAGTAATCTCCACGCAATTCACAGGGAATCAGAAATCGGCCAGGGTCTCCAAGTTTCTTTGGTAACTTGTTCGAGGATGTACCGTTCTGACCCTGGAACAGTTTCATTTTTAAAGGTTGTCACCCATGTGCTCCAATATCGCTCAATTTTTTCTTTGGTTTCCTATCAGAGGTTTGTAATGTTGAAAATAAGCAAATTTAGGCTGTTATTGAGCATTCATGGATCGGTTTTTTAAGCTAATTCGAACTTAATCCCTAAAAGATTTCATAGAATTTCTCGATTGATCGTTAGTTTTTCCTAGCGCTCCTTTCCATCATTTTTCGTGATGGAAATGGAATTGATGCTTTAGGAACGGTGTAACAACAGGAGCAAATTGGGCTCAGGATTTGGATAGAGTCTGAACTTGAAAACAGGAGGTCTTGTGAGGTCTTCGGTGGCTTCCGTTATTAGCAGGACATCCGGCATCGTGTCCTTTGTCACCCTCGATGTCATGATTGACTGCTTTCGGTCCTTGGGATGGTAACACCACTTCGGGTTGTGATACCTTTTAGATATCTTCCTTTGTGGTTGGTTATTCAGTGTTATCCAGAAAGAGTTCCAGAACCGGACAGTAGTAGTTGTTATTAGCAGTAACAATTATTTGAAAAGCCGCATATCAGTCAATTTGACCATTTGGGATTGCGCAGGTACGGTTTTGACCTTGGTTTTGCATGGTTTCTCAACATGCATCATTGGCTGTGAACATATCTTTCAACATCTGTTTTTGACACACCGTAGTGTGGTCTGAGGAGCAGGTCCTGATGAGCTACTGGTTTGATTAACTACTCGTTGTGATGAACGTGAGGTCGGATAAATCTGACCGTTGGTTGATAAATGGTTTCCTCCTGTTTTGATTGAAGTTATTTCTCGATTGTAAATTGTTGTGATATATTCTGCATGAGGGGATTCTGAAAGGAGGAATAAACCAGGAATGGTCTCGAATATGATTTGAGATCTCATCGCAGGGATGGTCGATAACCAGAATTAGCTTGGTTTGTATTGGCCGCAGCGGCCTGGGACACATACTCTTGGATATTGTCATGGCTACACGTTGCTTGTTAGTGCTGGACAGTATTTGATAAGATGACCTCCCCACAAGTTACACAACTTTGTTCAACGTTTTTTACGGGGGGCGGAAAGCTGGGGTTTCGGTTTCTTTCTATCTTGATTTAATGCCGAACCCTGTCTTTGAGTTCTCTTAGGCTAACATCTGGATGAGACTGCTTGGGTGGAAGAGTTTGTACTCATTTTAGCTACAACAGCTTCTGTTTCTTTGATTGCGTACCTTAGACTTGCTCTCGATTAATTTTTTAAACATTCTCGAGGCATTTTGTCTAAGTAGTTTACCACCAGCAGCAGAGTTCAATGATTCTTTTGATCATTTGAATTTTAGGGCATTATAGATGGATCGAGTTTTGATGCAATTCTGAAAACCGTGATAAGGCATTCCCTTATTAAAGATCATTGAATACGATCCCAAGCCTAATAAAACGTTCATCAAATTTTTGCTGAATGAATCCTCGTGAATTTCATTTCTGAGATTTTGTTCGTTATAGAGGGCGGGAAGAATTTGTTAATAAATTTTTGAAACAAGATCATCCCATGTTTCAACTCGACCGAGGGGGTTCTTTTTCTAGCCAAATCGGGCTGGCCCTTCGAGAGGAAAAACGGGAAAGAGCATAAGTTTAAAACCGATGTATTTGGTACGTTTCCGGTAAATTCTTCAATTGTAGAAGTGATCTTGTTAAATATACGGATGTGGAGCATGTGGCGTCTTCTTTCATCATTTGCCAAATAAAAAAAAAAAAATTGCCTTGTTTATTGGACAAGATTCAGAAGATCCATGTTGATCTCAAAGTTATTCGCGTAGTGATTTCAGGAATTAACTAATCGCTTTTCCTCGTAACCCTCGGTGGGTTGCTTTCGGAGCAATTGCGCCATTAGTCTACGATTATCAGCCATCGTAACTATGGGAGGGATTATCAGGTTTCTCAGATTAGATGGTATTCTCAACAGAAAGTTTGTCAGAACATTGTGGTTGTCGACGGTCTACGGGCCTTGGAGAACGACGTGGCCCTGCATCAAAATAGGAGTACAAAAGGAAAAATTTACACTAATTTTTTTTTTTTGTTTTTTCATAGGATGATTCACTCATTGATGTGTTTATACGATCAATGAGATAATTTAAGACAACATTAAAACCTCAAATAATCGCTTACTTCACGGTAGCTCTCAAAAAGTTATACTCTCAGGTGAGCGTGAGGAAAGTAGGATATAGCGCGACAGGCTTATTTCTCCTTTCGGGTCTAGTTCCTTCCAGGACAAACCGCACTCCTTATACCACACTTCTATAGTTTGTTCAACTTCCAAGGTGGCGTACGTCGCGTTAAGAGACACAAAACAAGGCAGTTTTTAAATTCTTTTCTTGTATGAATTGGGAACCAACAATGTTCACGGAACTTATTCATGATAATAGACCTCAGTTGAGAATATTTATTTTGGTGTTTTACCAATATTTGTGAATTTTATTGTCTTTTTTTTGAATGTTATGGACAATGTTTTTATGTTTTTGGTTTTTTTTTTTTTTTTTTTATACTGATAATTATACTAAAAAAAAGAAATGAGAAATATTTTTGTACTTTTTATTTTTTTTATTTTTTTATTATATATATATTTTTTTTTTTTAGAAGAAAATATTCACAATTTCAAAAACAGATGGTTAAACTCGCACGATAAAAACGGTTGCACAGCTCTCCCACGAAGTTGGGCTGGCTAGCTGGCAGCTCAAAAATTCGATCTGTGCCGGAGTTCACTACAGTAAAATCTAATATTTATATATAATAAAATATAAAAATATATAAAGAAGTGTTATAAAATCCAACAATCAATGATACGAGAAGTGTATAGAGCTTTCACGGGTCGTAAAAATCCCCAAGAGGTGGAATGGTAAATCTCGATACGATCGAAGATTTGAGTTTGAAGTGCCCGCGGAATGAGTTTTGGGAAGTTTTGAAAAAGAAGTTAAATTAAACAAAAACGGACTAAAACGTTTAAGAAAACCTATAAAAATTACGATAATTAAACTTAGAAATCGACCCCGATCCGTACTCAAAAGGGGGAAGGGGAAAACCTAAATTCTTCAAAATTAACCATACCGGAAAATTTTTACTTATCTAATCTACTCTAGTCAAATAACGAAGAATGTGAAAAAGACTAGACGATAAAGAATGAAGTTTCGTTTGACCAAAATCGAGTCAAAACAAAAAACCCGTACCCCGGGGACCCGTTCTTTTAAACGACCTGAAAAGTTATTAAAAATGGACCCCTACGAAAATATTTTTTTATTTTTCTACCAAAACTAGATGTTAAAAAAATTTTCTAAAAAAGCAAATTATTTTTTTGATAATTTTTATTTATACTGAATTAAATAAAATTTTAACTAAATTAAATTATTTAAAAAAATATAACCGTTTAACAAAAATTTGAAATTTTTCTAAAAATCCTTGTTACACTATAAAGGTCTACGAAAATTTACCAATACAAACACAGCTTATTCAATAAGCCCGAAAATTACGCTTTTAAGCTTATTAGCTTAAATGAGCAAAACACCCTTAAATACAATTGCCCTTGAGTCTTTAACGAAAAAGACCCAAGGGCGCAGTGGTAGAGTGTGTTGTGTAAAAGGGGATGTATTGCTTGGTCCCGGGTTCGAGTCTTGCTCACCCGGACCAAGTATCTTCCCCTTTTATTTTTTTTTTAAAACTCTAGGGTAGGAAGTGTAACATTCTAAACTAAAGTTTGGCAGGGCAAAGTCTTATTTAAATTTTACACTTTAGTTAAATCGTGTAACCCCCGCACTATTCAAAGATGTACAAAAACCAACCCTCGACTTGCTTATTTTTTTGGCATTATTAAAAAAATGATTTTTAGCAAACTTAAAAACTCAAATTATTAAGGGGCTTATGCTACACAACTTTAACAAATGCACTTTTCACTTTTATCAAAAGAATAAGCTTAAAAATAAGCTTAATTTTGACAGAAGCTTAAGAAGCTTTAAAAGCTAACTTTTTTAGTCTTATGGTTGAATAAGCTAAGCTAAGGACTAAAATAAGCAAAAAGGGCTTATGCTAACTTAAATAAGCTAAAAGGGAAGGAAAAGCTAAACTAATAAGCTGTGGAAAAGGGCTTAAGTGACAGAAACATGAAATAAGCTTAAAAGCTAAAATTTGCTTAAGACTTGAACAAATAAGATAAAGAAAAGTGAAATTAAGCACCCATTAACTATCTAACTTAACCTAAAAACTTACTAGGACACAATTTGAGCTTATGGGATAAGCTCAATAAGCCAAAGTCAAAAGATAAGCAATCCTACAGCCTAAGGGATGCAAAACAGCCAAGAGGCATGTTTGGGCTTAAAAAAATATAGACACAAATAAGCGTATCAAAGGGCTGAGGACTTTGGGGATAATTTAAGAGCTTGTGAGATAGATAGACTCTCAAAAATAAGCCAAAGGACTTGCTTTAGATCTTAACAAGACAGAGAACAAGGCTTAAATTCTCCCCTTTTTGCACCAGGGGATCGGTTTTAAAGCTTGCTTTAGTAGCTTATTTGACAGCTTGCTAAAAGCTGTCAAATAAGCTCTAAACAATAGAATAAGCTCAAACAGATGGAGTATGATAGCAAAGGGACTTGTGCACCACTTTTTAGCTTTGGAAAAGCATTTTTACTTGCTTATTTTTAGCTGTGAAAAGGGTCTCTTGGCTTTTTACAAACTATGACAATGGACACTTGGTGAGTTTTGACTTATAAAGTCAAGGGACCAAAGGCTTTTTAACAGCCTTGTTTAGACACACTAAACACACACTTTTTGATGCTTAAAAACTAAAAACCAAAGTGCTTAATCAAATAGCACTTGTGGGCGTTACTCAAAAATCTCACAGTTATAAAAAAATGATTAAAAACTTTGGAGAGCAATTTTAAAAACTGAAAAAGCGTTAAAATCCTTTAGCTTTTGTGAGCTTAAAAACTTAAGCTAAAAACCAACTCATGGTCATAACCCATTTTTTTTTTTTTTTTTTTGCCAAAAATAACCTGTTTTGGCCACCCACTTTAAGGCTTATTGCAAACAAGTCCCCTTTTTTAAAGACTGATTATGGATCTTAAAAGCTTAATAAAATGAATAAACTAAGAGACGTGTAGCACAGTAAACTAAATAGCATAAAAATACCTGAATAAGCAAAATGAAACAAGAAATAAGCACTTGGAATAAGCTAAAAAGTGAAATGGACATTATAATTAGCTTAAATTACACTAGAAATTTGAAAAAACTTGCAACAATGGAATTTATCCTATACACCATTTTTTTCTTGACTAATAAGCATTTAATAAAGCATAAATAAGCATATCTAAATGAAAAATAAGCAAATAGCTAAAAATAAGCTAATGTTAAAAATGACTTAAAATTGGAAAATGAGAACCTTACCAAGGCCCTTTGCTCTAAACAAGGGTAATTAAGCTGTCAAAGCTTATTCTACAAGCTCACAGGGCTTATTGGAAATAAGCTATATGGTATTTCATAAGCCCATCCAAATTTGGTTATCATCCAATTTCACAAGCTTTGGTGTTTTTGAGTGAATTTGTGAAGTAAAGTCCAAATTTTCTTAGCTTATTGATTTGTTAAGTTAAACTAGCTTATTATTAAGCTGTTTGGGGAGCTTTTTAACATTTGAAATGAAAAATAAGCACTTGAATAGTGAAAACATAAACTGATATAAAATTCCAAAAACTTCAACTTTTTAGGTAAATGATCTCTAAAGGGTTCATGGAAAAGTTATAAATAAGCTATATTTACTTGAACATAAGCATAAATTAAGCTGAAGTAAAATTGATTAACTAAAAAAAACATAAGATGAGATTCGGCTAACACTATTGCTCTATTTATACTACCACTAAGTCTTCAGCTCTTCTCCTTTGTGCTTCTTCTGTGAGAGGACTCAATAAGCAAATCCTAGCCCTTAATAAGCCTTGTGCTACTTTAAATTAATCTAAGCCATTGATTCGGCTTTTCTTTATGGGAAAATGGGGGTATTTGCCAGCTTGGAAGGGAGTTTTTACAGGTGGGAATGGTAGTGGAGGAGGGGGGAAATTGCTTATCCAAGAGAAAGGAGAAGAAACGATGGGTAAAACGTGGTTGTTGTATCCCGCTGTTAAGTGTTGTGTACCATGTTTTTGGCCCGGGCGAAAGAGTTTGTGGGGGATGTTCGAGAGTGAAGGTTTCATCTTTTGGCAAAAATAGCCCCTCAAGGATATTTCCTTCATTACACCATTGGTCCTTGTGGTTAAATAACTTTTGGGGACTTGGCAAAACAAGTCCCCAAGAGTTACATAAGTCTTTGCAAATTCGTTCCCCCCCCCCTTTGGGGTACAAGTTAGGGGTTCAGGCAAGTTTTGCCCCCCTACTTGTTACTTTTGATCAAATAGCACAATAAACCCTTTGTTTCTTTATTTTTTTTCCTCTTTCCTTCTTTATAAATAAATAAGTTTAGGGATTTACAATTTCAATCCCTAAACTTATATTTTCTTGACTTTGGCCTTGGAGTTGACTTGGGTTGACTTTGCCTTTGACCAGTTGACTTTTCTGTTGACCTTTTGACTTGATTCACTTTCCGGCTTTGATTTGGCTTTGTCTTTCACAGTCTTTTCCATTCCGAGTCCAGTTTTGTCGTTTTAGCTTTGTTTTTCGTCCTTTTCTTGGTTATCCGTTCCTGCACAATACAATTAGCAAAACAAGCGTATCTTTGGCATTTTAAGTCCGTTTTTGGTTATTTTAGCTCGTTTTCAATGAGTACAATTATTATGGAAAACAGTATTATTGCCCAAAGCTCATGCACCGAGACCTTGAGATAATCAATAATCACAATAAATTACCCCAACGGGTGCCTTTGCCAAACACTCGCATAGTGTTTCAAATGAAGTGCGTTTGGTT